>VMDO01004270.1:0-128148 GCA_007922755.1 Pedetes capensis
TCTTCTTCTTCTTCTTCTTCTTCTTCTTCTTCTTCTTCTTCTTCTTCTTCCTCTTCTTATCATCATCAGTATAAAGGTCTGAACTCAGGGCTTCCTGCATACTTTGCAAGTGCTCTACCACTGAGCTGCACCTTTTAGCCCCTTTTTAATTTTTATCTTGAGACAGGGCCTTACTAAGTTAGTAGGCTGCCTCTGCCCTCAAATTCACAATCTTCCTGCCTCTGCCTCCTGAGTTGCTGGGATTACAGACACCCACCACTGCACCTGGCTTTTCCTCCCTTGTTATAGGTAAGGAAATTTATATAAATAAGAAAATTCAAATGAAAGGGGTTCGCCCAAAGTCACACATCTGGTCATTTAGCAGTCAGTCAAACACAGAGAGTCTGGCACCAAAACCTAAGCCGTTTAATTGCAACTATACTTTTGCCTCCTCAAAAAGAAAGAAGTGGAAGATATGTAGGAAGATCCACTTCTTCTTTTCACTTCTTTTCCGCTCCTCTCTTTCTACCTTCTCCTCCTCTTCTCCTTTAGATTGACTGTATTTAAGTGGAATTTATTTGAGCAATGCAAGACAATTATTTAGGAGGAAATGAAGGGCAAGGGAAGGAAATTAAACATGGGACCATTTTGGATATACATTTACATCTTGCTTATGCTTCTTTCTCAAATGCAGAGTTGTTTCCTGACCAATTTTCCTAGTGAAAGAGGTCATTCACTGTAAGGAAAAGCAACCCCACTGCTGCCAAGACCATATTGCCAGCCAGAAAGTTGAGAGTTGGGGATATTAATAATTTACTGCTATTTTAAACACATTTAACAACTGAAAGAACAACAGTTGACCCTTATCCTTAATAAAAGCATAAAGGGCTTCAAGGAGGTTACATCTTCCTTCTTCTCACCTCTGTGGTGTCTTATTGTTATGATAAAATCATGTGTTTGACGTGTTCTTTTCCTCAAGAGATTCTGTATCATCAAAGCACAGTAAGGCCTCTGCTTTGCTGCTTCTCTTTTGGCTTTGAGAGCCCACTGACTTTCTCTCTCTCTCTTTCCTTCTTTTTCTGCTTTGGGAAGGGTCGTTTTCTGCTGTGACTCACATCTGGCTGTGCTTCGTGCCTGCTAGGAAGGAGGGCAGAGTTTAGGCTGCTGGGTGAAGTGGAGGAATGTTTGAGTGGCAGGAGGAGGGGGGTTGTTGATTTTACTTAAAATACTTCTTGAAAATATCTCGCATAATGTTAAGTTTTGTAGCTCTCCCCGCTCTTCTCCGTTACCCGCCCCCAACACACACACACTTTTAAATAGACATGTAGAATTCCAGTTGTGTATGGAGGAAGTTAGAAAATGAACCCCACTGTTGTTATCTCCACAGGCATCTGTGCGGGTGTGACTGGGTGAATAGGCCCTTTGGGAATTTTAAGGGGAATCCTCTAGAGCCAAATTCCTCAACCAGGGCAAACTTCCATCAGCTGTGTAAATAATGTGGCAATGTGCAGAGGCCACAAGCAGTTTCCTGATAGTCAGCTACTGTGCCCAGGTAGTTAAAGGAATTTGTGTTCCACTCACCCTGAGGCGAGCAGCATGAGAGTTGGGTCTTGTAGTCCCTGGTGAGTGGGTGGCGAGAAATTTCCTCTCTGCTTTACCTAGTACTGAGGGCGGTCTGATTATAGGCGGTAGAGCTGGCTGGATGAAACCACACCCAACAGGACTTCTGGGTGTCTGCACGAAGAGAAAAACTGAGACTGCAAATTGAGGACAGAATTAGGCACTCAGTGGCCGCCGCTGAGCCCAGCTCAAGAGATTCCTGGGGACAGGTGTAAGACATTGCTCTCCTCAGGCAGGTTCTTTAGCTGTTCTTGAAAATACAAAGTTTATTTCCCATGACATCTGAGAGAAGGCAGGAAGCCTATACAGAAAGGCTGTGTGTATAGCAACACGGTGAACATGTGCCTGCGTCTCTGCAGGGCGTTGGTTTGCAGCTGCGTTAGCATAGGCTCTTCCCATACAGAAATCTGGATCCTGGCCCCAGCTCTTGGATCTAAAGTTGTTCAAAATTGCTCTTGCTTTTTCTTGCAGTCTTTATCATTCTCACATTCAATTTGTTCATTTGGCTTGAATGAATGAAGATGGAGACAGAACAACTAGGTACATGCAGTCCTCCAGTCTATCATTACGTAGTTCATTCCCGAAAATCTGAGCAAATCTGCAAGCATCAAATAGTAGGCTTACTTATAAATACAGTTCTGGTGCCAAAGAAGTAAAAGTGCCTTCAACCCCTAATATATCTTGTTTTTAGAGATGGTCTTTACTTGAACACTTCCAGCATTTTATTTGTGTTCTTCAGTTTAGTTCTTTTCCTTCACCACTGGACACAAGGAGTACTAGCTTGAGTCCCACCATCATCCAGCTGAGGCAAGTTCCTGCTTTGGCTCGATCACTGTCATGTTTGATGTAATTCTGTTACGTTCATGAGAAATACCATTCTCCTCCTCCTTCTTCTTTGCAGTACTGGGAGGTGATCTACCATTGAGCTGTACCTCCACCCTCCTTTTTTACAAAACTTTTTATCTTGAGACAAGATCTTGCTAAGTTATGCAAACTGCCTCTGGCCTCGAACCTGGGTCCTCCTACCTTTGTCCCCCAAATTGCTGGGATTATAGGCGTGAGACTTACCCTTCTTATCAATAGTATTGGTATTTATTCTTCTACTTCTACCTCTACATTTATAAATGTATGTGGGTACATTTAGTTAGGTAAATTGTTGTTGTTGTTAGGTGCCGTGGAGTCGGTATCCGACTCATAGCGACCCTCATAGGGTTTTCAATGGTTGAGTGCTTCGGGATTGCCTTGGGAGTGGATTGCCAGGCCCTTCTCCCATTTTTGTGGTGCTGGGAATTGAACTCGGGACCTCAGAGACTGCAGTGCAGCGCTCTACCCACTGAGCCAAATCCCAGCCCAGTTAAGTAAATAGTCCTGTAGAAAATAGTGCCCTACTGCCCAAACAGAACACTGATACCTGCCAATACCTAGTTTTACTGGGACCAATTTAAGGATTTAGGTTTCTCCATTCTTTTTTATTCTTTTATATTTCTTTTCTCTTTTCTTTTGTTTTTTCTTCTTTCTATTTCATTTTTCTTTTCTTTTCTTTTTTCTTTCTTTATTTTTTATTTTTTGCACTAATGAGGGGCTAAACCTAGGGCCTTGTATATACTTTGTAAATGTTCTACCACTGAGCTGCACCCCCAGCCTTCTCCTCCCCCATTTTTTTGAGTGAGTGCCTCTGATGTCTAACTTGAGGATCTTCCTGCCTCATCCTCCTGTTTTGCTGGGATTATAACCACACCCATCTGTGTATGCCTCCACAACCACCTGTTTTTCTTTTATTTAGCATTCTCTCAACCTGCCTAAGCCATCCCAGGAATTAGCAGATATCAAGATTGTGTTACTGTTGTGGGGATGTTTGCTTGAACTGATCAGCCTTTTGACCTTGGTCAGGGGTCCAGAGTGTGTAAATAATGTGGCAATGTGCACAGGAATTGGTGGAAGACAGGTTCAGAGACAGTTGCTGGGTTCTGGTGTGCGTCGTGAACCGTCAGCATCATACTGGTCTGGGAGAAGCAGGTCACCCAGGTAGATCCCACATATCCTGCATATATTGTACCTGTTGTTTTCTTCAAACAGTAGAGTATTTGAGTCTGTCCTTCCTTTCTTCCTTCCTTCCTTTCTCTCTCCCTCTCTCTGTCTCTCTCTTTCTTTTAGGGACTGGGGATCAAAGTCAGGGCCTTGCTCATGCTAAGTAATTGCTTTGGCACTGAGCTACAACTAGCACTCCATCCCTGGGATTTTTAATTTTAATTTTATATTCTAAATTTTCAATGTGTTGAACCTATATATAGATAGTTGTGATTAAGAATATAATTAAGAGTAATTCTGGAGAGGAAGGAGGAAGTGGAAACTAATAGAAGGTTTGGATCTTTTTGTTTTTGCCTTTTGTTACATCTCCTGGATCCTTGTGAGTACAATATACAAGGATTATTATGTGATGCTTAATATTGAACTTCATCTGCACCTTAATATCACATAAAAATAGATCTGAAAAGCAATCTAGTAGAATCTTTAAGATTGTAGACTTTGAAGGAAAATAGTTTGGATCAAAGTTCTTCTACTTTCTGGCTGTGTAATCTTATGTGAGTTACTTAACCTTGCTGAGCCTCATTCAGAAAATTGATATAATTACATTCATCTCTCAATATCATTATAAATATTAAACATAAATGTATAGAAATTTTTGTGAACATGACTTGGTATTAGGAAACCAACATAGGTTTGTTCCAAAGATTTTGTTGGTATGGTTTGAAATTGTATTTTCCCTTTTCATCTTTAACAACTATTGACCAAACAAGAGAATGATAAAGAGAATAGAAGCTGACTGGAGGACATATGTCTGAAAATGTACTTTGGGGTTAGACAAGGTAGGTCTGAGCATTGGTGCTGTCATTTTCTCCCTGTTTGTGGGTGGCTTTTCATAAATCAATACATTGGTTGAGAGTACAAATATACAGTGAGTTATTTCCTTTAAAAGACTGGAAAACTGTTCATCAAGCCCTGGTATCTTATCAATACTTATTAGGATTTATGGTGTTGGGAGATTTTAGAAATTGAGATATGAGGTGCTACAGACTGCTTGTTTTCTTGTGAAGGAATTCCTAGCCATAGAGCAGGACCTTGGAGAAGGTAGAGAATTCTGAGTTCCTCAGAACCTAAGCAGTAAGAGGCTGAGGAACCATGTTTGTACATCACATATTCTACACATGTCCACACTGCAGCCTTTCAGGAACATTCACTCTTGGTGTCTTTGCAAAGGCCATGACATAACAGCAGTTTGTCAGGCTCTTCCATGACTGGTCCCATGCTTTAAAGCACAAGTTTCTCATATGAGTTCCTTGTGGTATTATGGACAATGTTCAGGTCCAGGAATCAAGAGATCTAGATGGGGGCATGCCCTCAGAAGGTATTAACATAGTTCTCATAGTCTCTCTTTTGCTTCTTGTGATATGACCACTTTCTTTCACACAGTTTCTGCCACTGTAATGCCATCCACTGTGAAGCCCACACCAGAGCTGAACCTATGGTGGGGCTGTGGCCTTGAGCCTCAGCATCAGTGAGATAAATAAGCCTCTTCTTCACTTTCGCCTTAGGTATTTCATTGTAAGAATGGAAAGCAGACTAATATGGCCATCGAACTCACTTTTCAGCAATATGAGGAATCCATTGAGGACTGGAACCCCTCTGGGAAACTATTTTTTTTTTGTCCTTCTTTCTTTTTTATTAGTGATATTTTCTTAGGGTACAAATTAATGAGTTTCATTAGGACATTTCCATACATACATACCATTATACATGGCTTATGATCACCATCACCACTCCCATACCCTGGGGAGCTATTATAGTAGAGTGGACCAGAGTTAATGAAGGGCATAATATAGGGGAGAAGCCATCACAGTGAATGACATGTGCCTTGCCTTAGAGATGCTATTGATAGGGCTTGCCAAATGATGTGGTGCAGCAAAGAGGGAAGAAGGTACAACTGAGACTGTATGGCTGACAAAGGTAGAAGACACAAAAGAAGCCAGTGTGGAAACAAAACTGAAACATTTAATTTTGGATACATTAAATCCAACTCTACATGGAGATGTTGGGAAGCATTTAGAAATATGTAAATTCATCCTGTGAGAGGGATTCGGCTAAAGTACCTTTAGGGTGATTTTCATTTAAGCAATAATTGAAGCCATGGATGCAGATAAGATTTTTAAAGGAAGGGAACAGAGAAGGAAAAGAGAAAAGGGCAAAGGATGCAAACTGGAGAAAAATATGTTGTAGACAATTCACTGAAAAGGAAACAAAGGAACCAGAAAAAGAAGGATTTGAAAGTTTGGAGAACTAGAAAATAGCCATGATCCTGAAGCCAAAGGGAAAAAAATCTGGTCAATAGTCTTATAGTCTTATGAATATGAATAATCTTATGAATCCCACAGGCACACATTTGTGGACACAGTGCAGATTGGTACAGATACCTCTTTCTTTGCACATCTGAGTTGGCCTTGAATATTTCTTGGTATTTAGCTTCCATCTCTCTGCTGCTTTTAGTTCTTTCCTTTCTCAGCGATTTCTGAGACCTTTCATTTTGATCTGCATTTCTGTGGTTGCTTTAGTAGTTCTCAGTGTTTTCTTTCTTTCTTTTTTCTCTTGCCTGTGTACTTGTGGGAAAATGCAGAGCACAGACTACCTGAGGTAGCCCTGTAGGGTAATCCAACACTTATGCTTAAGAATGTCAGAGAAAAAAAAAATGAAACCAAGCCCACCTGGGCAAATCATTGGGGCAGGCCTCTGGGTGTTCCTCTTTCAGGGCAATCCACTGCTAATAATAAAATTACCATATGGTTTAAGAACCAAGTACAGACCTTCCCTGACTCACCTTAAAATTTCTTGGAAAACAGGCTGCTGCCTGTCACATAGAATCTTCCAACTCCTGTCAGCTCTTCCCACTATGTTGATGCATTTGTTTTCATGTTATTTTATGCAGTAATCAGTTCCGTCTTTACCTTGCATTCAGGGTCCTGTGCATGAGGTCATAGCCACAGAAATTCACTTAAATTTTGAGAAAATTACGACATAACTTATGTTGAATGCATTATGTACTTGCAGACAGTGGTAGTCTCATATTTGTCATGATCACATTTTCATGTGATAATGTATTATGCATCAATAGCCTTTTGGCAGTGCATTTAGTTCTAGTGTGGGAAACTTGTAGGAATAGATTAAGTTTGGTTTTGATTCTTCTATAATGAGGATTATGATGTCTACATTTGCTACAATACTAAATGCCTGACTCTTTTAAGTGTCTCTTTAAAGTGGAAAAGCAGAACAGGCTTTACCAAAGAGAAGAAGCACAATTATCTGCTTACCAGTTTTTGTTTGGCTTGGTTTAATTTGGTTTCCATTTTAATTAAAGGGTTGATAACTTTAAAAATGTGCTCATTAACTAAACCAAATAAAGTCTTTTGAATGAGAACTAAAAGATGCAAAGACCCTAGAGACTATAATTTATTGAATCTGGGTCAAGACCTAGACATCTTATTTTTAAGAAGCATCCCTAATTTTCTAATGTATCCTAAAGTTTGGTGATCATCGTTGTTCTGAAATGTTAGAAAACTGGGCACAAGTAGTTAACCATAGACTTTAAAAATACATTAATAAACTAAATATACTAAAATATGCAAGTATTCGTAGCTTATATATTTATGTACTAAAATAATTAAGTAAAGACTTTAAAAGATAAAGTGTCTCTGTGAATTCATGAAAGAATGGAGAAGTTTCAGATAAATGAAAAAGAATTGATACCATATCTAAATATTTTTGAAGGAATAGAAGAGATCCAGGCAAATGCAGACTGTATGTTTTAATTTCAATTGCTGAAAAAAGAATACATAGCACTGGAAATATTTTCATAATGTTGGTTAGTTGAATAACTATTCTTCAATGCTACTTAGAGCAAAGGGAAATGAGCTGAAACTACAGTGTGAGGGAGTTAGTTTAGAATGTAAGAGTTTTATGACTGGAAAGAATATTGGAACAACTTCCTAAGAAACATTGTACAACCTCTTTCTCCAGAGAGCTTCAAAATAGGATAGATTTTAATGCCTGGGTCAAATCTGGTGCTGCTCAAGGGTGAGAGAAATCCAAAGTGCTTTATTTTACGCCTCATACATATTTTGAAGACCTTTAAAAATCTCTTTCCTCATTTCAAATGTTAGAAACCAAGGATTTATGTTATATAATGTATAATGGCATCACTAATTTTTAAAATGTTCTTTCACCTTAAGTGAATTTTGCTTTACAAAGGTGTCTATGTGTCTATATCTATCTATCTATCTATCTATGCCTTAAAACTACCATCACATTTATATGGGTAAAGAGAATTGTAAAGTGCTCCCACTCCTACCTCACCTCCTCGGTTTTTTTGTTTGTTTGTTTGTTTGCTTGTTTGGTTTTTGGTTTTTGTTTTATTGCTTTTGTACACTGTGTTTTTGGTCACATATATACACAACGAAGTTCAAATAAATAGTCTTATTTCATATTTCTAGCAGGCCTTGGCAAATCAAATATATGCTATCTATATGTAATGCATAATAATTATTCATGGAGAAAAGAGGCAGAGGGCCCAGAAGCTCTTGGCAGCTGGCTGTCTGGTTAGAAAAGGAAGCAGGTTACCAAGTTTGGACATTCAGTTCTGAGACGCTATTCCTGAGTCAACAGGATTTTAATTATGTATGTGGCCTAGAAGAGACATTTACGCAAGAGGAACATATTGTTGTCAAATGTGTTTGTGATTTGTTCATGGTTCAGAATTGGAAAGAATCCGAAAGTCATTTCTGAAGGTACATAACTGAACTGAAGGAACATAAATTAATGACACCTCATCTAGTGTCAGGAAAATAACTGATATTACTTGCTCCCCATTCCCACTCCCATGTTATTTTTTTTTCATTAAACATTTATATATTTCAAATCACACACCATTTAGGCAGAGATAAAGGCTGTGTTAAATATATCTTCATCTAGCAAGGCATGATGGCACACGTATAACCACAGCACTCAGAAGGCTGAGGCAGGAGGATGGTGAGTTTGAAGCCAGCCTGAGCTACATAGCAAGACTGTCTTAAAAAAATCCAACAAACCAACCAACCAAACAAGCAAACAAACAAAATCTTCATCTTTAAACACTCATCATCTGACATGCTGTCAAGTCACTTAGAATTGTTTTTAAGCCCATTGTGTCCTTGTGTATATTTTAGATTATTGTTGTTAGGTGCTGTTGAATTGGATCTGACTCAGTGACCCTATGTACAAAAGGTTCATGAGGTTTTCAATGGCTGATTGTTTTCGAGATTGTTTCTCAAGTGGGCTGCAAGGTCCTTCTCTCATTTTTGTGGTACTGGGGATTGAACCCAGGGCCTCAGAGAGCACAGAGCAGCACTCTACCAACCGAGCTAATTAGATTAGTTTTGGAAAAAATTGAAATTTTATTGCACTGAAGGGAGAAGCTACATGAGGCATAGAAATCTTATTCTGAATTATGGTAGATACTTTATCTCTTTTGGATTGGTTAAGGAGCCTATGAGAGGCAAAGAATTTAGGTTTTCTAAGAGTAAGCTTTTCTTACTATGACTCCACTCACTGATTCATTCACTGATTAAATAAACCATTCATTCAATATTTACAAAGCACCTACAACGTGTCAATTCTATTACTTATGCCTTAGTAGTAGACCTATAGTTATCCCCATTTTAACTTACTTTCATTTAATTCATCTTCTCCACACCCATCCAGGTATATTGTATTGTATAATGACATTTTCTGGTTTAATAGTTAACAGTTATTAAGCACTATGCTGGTCAGCTTTCCTTTGCCATGACAAAATACCTGAGAAATCAACTTATAAGGACAAATGGTTGATTTTGGCTCAGTTTCAGAGGCTTCAGTCTTTGATCACTTGGCCTGTTACTTTGGGCCTATGGCAGCAGTGGAGTGTGTGGTGGAAGAAGATGGTTCACATCATGGTAGCCAGCAAGTGATTATGGGTTCCAGCATCCCCTTCAAGGGCACACCCTCAATGACCTAACTTCCTTCTATTAGGCACCTCATCTCCCAACATGCCACAAGTTGGCAATGAAGCCTTTAGCATATGGTCTTTTGAAGACATTTAAGATTGAAACCATAACAAATTTTACTGGCATTGTTTTAAGGGCTTTTTACATATTGTCTTATTTAATTTCCACAGCAAGCAACTTTATGAGGTAAGCCTTACTAGCAGCCTCATTTAAATAGGAAGAAGCTAAGTATAGGCAGGATAGTTATCTTGCTCAAGGTCACATACCTAATGAGTGAACCCAGGCTGTGGGACTCTGAGCCTCTGTTCCTAATCTCATGCACTACTGCCTCCTTGGAATATTAATACTATGTTTTTTTGACCTACAGATTTTCCTTAGGTGCAACTTCTCAAAGCCACTTCTATTCTTCATTAAATTGTCATTTTTACCTTTCATTTTCATCTCTTTTACTCCTCCAAAATCCATCTAAAGTTGTTTTTGTTTTCTGTTTCTTGAGACAGAATCTCACTATGTAGCCAAGGCTACCCTCAAACTCATGATCCTCCTGTTGTAGTTTCTCAAGGGCTGAGATTATAGGAATGCACTACCAAATGCGGATTGTGGTTGTTTTTAAAGAAAGTAAACTAGTTGGGTGCGGTGGCACATGCCTATAATCCCAGCAACTCAAGGCAAAGAAAGGAGAATTGCTAGTTTAAGGCCAGAGGCAGCCTATGTAATTTAGCAAAACTCTCTCAGAATAAAAAATAAAAAAGGAGCCAGGGGTGCAGCTCAGTGGTGGAAGTGCTCTGAATTGAATCTCTCAGTACTGAAGAAAAAAAGAAAAAGAAAGAAAGAAAGAAAGAAGGAAAGAAAGAAAGAAATAAAGAAAGAAAGAAGCAAGTAATGAGCTACTTGAATCCTTAGTTACTTAGGTTTTGCAATATTTCTTAATTCTGTCTTGATTCTCTCTTAGGCCTTGTAACATAACCAAATCCATGGGTATATTTTTGGTTTTTTTGCTTTGTTTTGTTTGAGGTACTTGGGGGTTGAACCCAGGGCTTCACACACACTTTGCAAGTGCTCTACTACCAGGCCACACTGCCAACCCCCCCCCCCTTTGTTTGTTTGTTTGGGACAAGGTCTCATTAAGTTATGCCTGCTGCCCTTGGCCTCAAACTTGTGATACTCTTCCCTCAGCCTCCTACATTATAGGATAATGTGGCATATTTTTAAAGGTAAATGTGAAACAAATTGTTTTGGAATAGAAAAGACTTTTTCCTCTCATGTTCATATAGAGAAAAATGATCCTTGAGGCTTTGAGGAACTAAAAATACTAAAAACCCTGTGAAGTTCTTTGGCTAAGAGAAGAAAAGTGCAGAATGTACCTAAGTGTATAGAGTATTGGTTTTCTCTAGCTTAGTCAGAGATTACAAAACAGAGTTCTCAGCAAACCTAGAAAGGACAACTATGATTTTAAAAGGATGAGAACTCGAGTCATGTTTCTTTAATGCCTGTTGTACCATCCAAAAAAACTTCCTTTTAAGATGAGCCAGATCTGCCAAACCAACATATCATCTTGGAGCAATTAAAGGTTTTAGGGTTTCCCCCTCTGGAATCTTATATCCAGTTGACAGATTTTGAAAGTTCCCCAAGGATAACCATTTGTAGATGTCATGTTCCTTTTAATGCAGGCTTTTCAAAAAGTAAATGATCACTTTGCTAGAATCTGGGAGCTCTATGCACCCCAGCATTAGCATCTAAAGTAGTTGGGGACAGTTAAAAGTCACACTCTTCTTCATATTCTGGCTCCACCACATGCTATATAGCTGTGTGGTCTTGAGCAAGTTACTTAAACTCTTAGAGGCTTCACTTGTGCTTATGTAAGATGGGAATACTAACAGTATCTATTTTATAAATTTGTTGTGAAATAAGATAACCTATGTAAAGCACATGGAGGAATGCTTGGCCCATGAAAAACACTTATTAAACATTAGATTTCATCCATCCTCATAGTGGTGAAATTGAAATTGACCTATGTTGAATTCAACTCTTTTATAAGACTTTCATAGAATATGCTATTACCTGCAATTCATAGTATGTTTAGTTATTTAAAGCACAAAAGATAGTTTTTCTTTATGTAGACATGAGAGGAATAATTAATTTATGCTTCCAAGTAATTTATTTTACATTAATCTTTATAAGCATGTTATTTTGGTTTGGTTCCATTATAAGGCTTTGAGGGATAATCAAGAGTACAAAAGGGCATTTTTTGACATCTAGCCTCTATAGCGAGGAGACAAGGAGAGAATAGGGCCTGGGGTGGGGAATGGTCATCCAAGAGTGGAGATAGTAAAGGGTATGAACTCCAGGTTGGGAGAAGGGAAGGGAGGTGGCCCTCTGTTTCCCAAGCTGTGCTTGCCAAACTGTTAACTGTAATTATAGGCATTAACTACAAATAATATTTCCCTAGCCAATTGAGTTTGGAAAGTCCTAGGTTAGACATGGCATTCTTGATTGTAGAACCACTCATCATACAGCCTTAGTTGGAATTTTAGCTCTGCCTGTTCCTAGCTGCATGGCTTTAGGCAGATTGATTAACTTCTTCAGCTTGTTTCCCAGAAAATGGGGGGCACCATAGTTCCTATATCTATTTATCATGAGTTAAGTCAGTTAAAATTTGGTGCCTGGCTCATAGTAAGCACTATGTAAGTGATGGATCTCATTAATGTGATGGAGGGAATGTAAGAAGTGATACCTTTTAATCCCAGGTATGAACTTCAGACGAGAAACTTGAGATTTTTGAGGACTGTCTGTAAAATGGGGACAAAACACCATGATCCCAGTTCATTGTGGGAAATGTAATATGCATGAGAGAGATGAAAAATGTAAGGCACAGTACAGTGTATAAAGGAGAATAAATGATGTTATTGTTGTTAGATGACATCAAGTTGGATCTGACTCATAGGGACCATCATAGGGTTTTCAATGATTGATTGTTTCAGGATTGCTTTGGTAATGAATTGCCATGTCCTCCGGTTTTGATGGTGCTAGTCTCAGTCCTCAGAGAGTGCACACCAGCACTGTACCAACTGAGCTAAACCTTAGCCCTAAATAAATGATAGGTATTATTATTTCCCAAATCCCCATTAATATTATTCACTAAAATAGTTCAATAACAGACTGATGGTATGGGGAGACCTATACAAACCATGTAAAATCTGTAGACTGCAACCTGTGTGTTGCTGTGGGGAGTATCCTGGGATTCTGCCCTCTTCTCATTATTGGGAAAGAGTGAAGAAGAGTAACAGCAGATGGGGTGGAATGGGTAGTGGATTTGTTAGGTAGCTGGCCTAGGAATTAGCAGGCAATTTGGAGGAAAAGGGGACTAAAAATGGCTCTTGCCCTTTGGCCATTATTAAGAAGCCACCTGAGTCCCTGAGGACATTGGAAGGACATTTTCAAATGGATCCCACACCTTACCCAAGCCCTCAAGCCATTTATAAAATAAAGACCCTAGGACCCTGTCACACTAAGCACCCAGAGCTGGTACTCATTGCTGGTGTCACATTGAGCACTCCGTAGTTTGAATAAAACTAAAGAGAACACATGCCCACCCTCTCTTTCTTGTTCCTCTCACATCCTCTCTCCCTCTCTCTGTTGCTCCTCTGCCCTCTTCTCTCTTCAGCAACCATATATATGCCTGCCCCTTCTCTTGGGCCGCCATCTTCTCTGTCTATCCAAGGCAACTTTCCTTCTAAAAGCCTGCTTAACTCTCTACTTCGCCTTTTTGTTGTTGTTATTGTTGTTTTGTTTTTTACCTTTGTTCCTTTGCAAATCTAGATAAGTTTCTTCAGGTGCCTCAGTTTTCCCTGTAATTGTTCCTTAAATATGTACTGTCTTTAATAAACCTTATATATTCTCTGCTATAACTTCTGAATCAGGTATACATTCTTTTATATAAGGAATACAAGGATGGAGGTTTTGCTGCCAGCTTCCAGATCCCCACTCCAGACCTGCCTATCTGCGTTCCTTGTGTCTCCCCTACCACAGATTCAGTCTTGGGCAGTTGTGGATTGACAAGATAGAGGTACTTGGATAGCAGGGCAAAAGTGGGTCCTACTAACCCTGAACTCTCAACCATGATATTAGGCATGCTTCCAAACTACTGACTTTGTTGTTGTTAGGTGTCGTGGAGTCAGAACTGACTCATAGGCACTCTATGTGCAACACATGAAACACTACCAGACATTTTGCCATGCCTGGCACTATTGTCTGTGCATCTCTGCCATTCATAAGGTTTTCGATGGTTGAGGTTTTTTGTTGTTGTTGTTGTTTTGTTTTGTTTTTGTGAGTGGGTTGCCAAGTTCTTCTCCCAAGTACACAGCAGCCACTTTTCTCAGGTGGTCTCCCATCCAAGGACTAACCAGGCCCCACCCTGCTTAGCTTCTGGAGATCTGATGCCAAGGTGGGATGAAGCACTCACTAGTCAAGTTAATTTGGAATGTCCTGGCTTAAACTTGGTTAAATGACTTTATTATAGAAACATTCAGATTCTTTAATATACTAATGTGATACTGTAGTGCACATTTTGAAACTCCAGGAAAAGGATATTGTTAGCAGCATTTCCCAAACCGATCTTTTTTTTCCCTTCATAAAACGTCTTGTGGAACATGAATGCTTTAGAATACACTGGAGGAGAACTGGCCAAGGCAATTGCACATCCTTCATGTCTACTTTCACACTTAGTTCTCTCAAAAGGCTGCTAATGGCCTGATTGACCATTCAGACTTTCTTATCATCAGCAGAATTCACCCTTGACTTGTTTTTAGTGATGAGGTGGCACATTTAAGCCTGTAATATCTTAAACTGTATGAACCTGCTGATAGTTGACCATTTGGGGCCTAATGAAATGACAGTTTCATATGGCTTCAACTAATACATAGGACAATAAATGCCACTTGAATCCACCTATTTGAGGTTCTCCTTCCTAATACTGAAGAATGGCAATTAGTGTGTGAGGATAAGATTCTCCATTTGTATCTCCATTGAGCACATATTTATGGAAAGTTAATGTGCTTTGGACTGAAGCAGCAAGGTCAGCCTGTGGAAATGAGTCCTCTCAGGACTGACCCTGAACCCCAGTTTTCCTGGGGTTATATAATTCACAGGGTCAGTGTTGTTGGCCAGAACTACATGTGTACTGCCTACATGATCATCTGTAGGTGGGTTAAGCTAGTTACCATGGAAATAGGCAGGTAGCATCTACATAATACAAGAAATCAGGAAGCGTCTATCAGGGTGGAGAGTATACAATAGACTGAATTTAGCAATTGTAAGAAATCAGGAATCGGATTACAGGACTGAGACAGGCAGATAAGAAGCAAGGAGACTGGAGGTGACCTAAGGATGAAATGTATAAGTTTTAAACAAGGAACATTAAGTTCTGGTAATTACGTTTTAAGCAAATATTATAACATCCTCACTTTTTATTTAAATTTTTCTGCAACAAGACAATGTTGTTTATAGCAATTTACCTATAAAATTGTAATCTCTCTCCACCTCATTTTAGCAGCAAAATATTTGCCACAAAAGATTTGGAGGAAGATAAGCCAAAAAAAAATGATATTTGGATTTTCTTTCAGATCCCAGATGCCACCAGATTTGCTGCTTTTGGATTTTCCAGATGTCTGAGTCAGTCAGCAGTTTCAGCCCACTGTAGCTTCCATGGCTTCTTCCACAGAGCTCTAGCTGCTGTTGGACATTGGAGGCCTTCTAAAAGTGAGCTTGTGGTGGCTGTGCAGGGAGGGGTGGCTGAAGAATGCTTGACACTTGCACCACACTGGACAGGTACAGAGACAGCTGAATAGTCTCCTGAGTAGAACTACAATTTAAAGCAGTGGTTAATTTTTGTTCACTCATCTATTCTTTCCCTCAAAGCTATAATGAAGCCCAGAGAATATGCCCAGGCCACTTGCTATGTTTGTCACCAGCAGTGAGGGCTACAACCCAGTTCCTACTGCCTTAACCTGAAGAGCTCCCCTTCTTGGAGACCTCCACTCAGGTGAAAGCTAGGACCTCAGCTCAGCTGTAAAAAAATGAATTTTAGGATGAGTCAGTAGGAGAGTGAATTAGCTTGAAGTTTACAGGGTAAAGGAAAGAGGTGGTAGATGCTTCAGAGTGATGCATGGATACATATCCAGAGAGAGAGAATGAAGGAAGAAGCATAGTAAACGTCCAAGACAAGGACACAGGCTTCCCAAGGGAGAGGACCTGTGGGCCTGTGTTCCCTCTGGTTTTATTTAATCTAGGGCATGCCCCCTGTGACATCAGTACTGGATGCCCAGCTCAGGGCACCCCATGTGACATGAGCCTGACAAGATCTATCTGGAAAACACTTGCGGTTACACTGTTCAAAAGATACTGCCAACAATTCAATTCAAAGTTTAAACAAAACAATGGGTTGCTTTACCTACTTCCTCCATCATAATGAAAGGTGTGCGTCAGGGCTGTATCCTTTCACTGCATCTCTTTGATCTCCATGCTGAGCAAATAATCTGAGAAGCTGGACTTTGTAAAGAAGAATGCAGCATCAGGATTGAAGGAAGATTCATTAACAACCTGCGTTATGCAGATGACACAACTTTGCTTGCTGAAACTGAAGAGGATTTGAAACATTTACTGATGAAGATCAAAGAACACAGCCTTCAGGACTGCACCTCAACATTAGAAAACAAAGAGCCTTACCACTCGGTCATTAGGCAATTTCATAATAAATGCAGAAAACAAGATCATTCAAGATTTTGTTTTACTTGGTTCTACAATCAACACTTGTAGAAGCAGCAGTCAAAAAAATCAAAATATGCATTGCACTGGAAAAGGCTGTTGCAAAAGACCTCTTCAAAGTGTTGAAAAGTAAAGATGTCACATCATTGAAGATGAAGGTATGTCTGACACATGCCATGCTATTTCCATTTGTATCATGTGTGTATAAAAGCTGGATGTTGAATAACAGAGATAGGAGAAGAACTGATGCTTTTGAATTATGGCACTGGAGATGAATATTAAATATACCATGGACTGCCAAAAGAACCAAAAGATCTATCCTACAGGAAGTGCAACCAGAGTGCTCCTTGAAAGCAAGGATGGTTAGACTGTTGTTGGGGTGCCTGAACCCCAACACTGTGGGGGACTGGAGAGGCGTGGAGGATGGAGTCAAGGATGGCAGGCCTCGGGATGCCTTTAGAAGCACAGCTCTCTTTATTGTACAGCACTTAAAAGTACTGCAGCTCAAAATATCACACAGCTCTTAAATGCTGCACACCTCTGAGGGTTGCTTATCTACGATGGTGGTCTCTGATGATCTCTGTTCAGGTCAGGCAATGGAGTGACCTCTGCGATGGCAGGCAGTCTTCTCTCTTGATCCCGTGATGGTGTGGCCTATCTGTGGTGGAGTGGCAGGACAATGGTCTCTAGGTACCCTCCCCAACATGGCTGCTAACAAATCAGGAAGCAATGTGAGGGACTGGGTGCAACCAATTAGGAGTGACATTCAAATATATAGCAAAACAGGATGTCACTTTTTGGCCAATCAGGGGATGTTCTTTAGTGGCCAATCAGGGGGCAGGATGAGGGTCAGGAGTAACTAATTGGGTGGTAGGGGGCTGGCGAGGGGAGGGGCCATCTTGGCTCACTCAATGCCAAGAAGACCTAGATGTGGAACAAAGGGAGCTATCTTGCCTTGGAGGATAGATGTCAGTCCTCCAGGCAGGCTAGATAGTCCCCTATCTCAACCATATTTCCTCTCTATCCCATGGAGATCCCTGTGACTTATGTACTTTGGGCATGTTGTCAGGAGGTACCAGTTCCTGGAGAAGGACATTATGTTTGGGAGAGTGGCAGGTCAATGAAAAAAGGAGGACCCTCAACTAGATAGGTTGACACGGTGTCTGAAACAATGAGCTTAAACATTGGAAAGATCATGTGCCTGGTACAGTGTTGGGAAGTGTTTCGTTCTCTTGTATATAGGGCCACTGTGAGTTAGACCCTACTGGAGGGCACCTAACAACAACTACCATCACAAGAAACTACCCCTATCCAAATGAGACTGGGAGGTGGCTTTATAAAATACAGTGCTTTAGGGGAGGGCCACTAAGACAGAAGCATAGGTCAAAATAGGCAATAAGTTAAAAGAAGTTTCATTGTTTAGGGTTTAAAATAGAAATATTTTGGTATACCTTCTATTGGAGAAACTTTCCTTTCATAAAATGAGATTATAAAGTGGCCCAGGAGGTACACAGTATAGGCTTATAGATAAGAAAAAGAGTTACAAGGGAGCTGCCTGAGTATGTCCTGACTATAAACGTGGTCCATAATCCCGTTTGGGAGACTCTCAAAGAAGCACAGAATTACAGAGGGGAAAGCAAGATCAAACTCAAAAGTCACATACATTTTAACTCTAAGTATAGCTATTTTGACATTTTCATTTAAGATATTTCTCAAAATAATGTCTATGCAGGCAGTTTTCACAGAAGCTTTCTTAATAGTTTTGTTAGAGTTCTTGATTTTTGGACAGGGAGAGGTAAACCAGATCGTGGAGTGAGGGCTCCTTCCTTCCCATGTGCCCTAAATTTTCCCTATCTTTCTATCCTGCTTCCAGTTGGGGATGCACAAGTGAACAGAAAAGACACCCTGCCTGCTGTCCTCTGCCACTTAGTCTAAAAAGGATGCCAGAATTAGGAGGCACTTGCAATCAAGAGTTCTGGACAAGTCAGGGAAGGTGATGTGAAGGAAGCCAAGTGGGAATGGGGACGGCAGGGCATGTTGAGAGTTCTTAAAATTCCACACTGTGAGTGGAGAAGAAGTTTGTACAGTTCTCTCACCCCACCTGCCACCCAGGAAAGACCTTAGTTCAGTGAGGAGATTCATGATTGAAGGGCCTCGGAATTGGGGGATCAATGTGTGAGTTATAGAATTGTTCTTCGTTTTCACAAACGTGGTTACCAGAATTTCTTTAAATAATTACATTTTTTGTGTGTGTGTGGTAAATAATATCTGATTCTATCTTTAAAAGTTAAATTTACACAACAGTTTTAAGGAACCTCCAAGAGACCAGAGCCTGATTCTGCCTTGTCCTCCTGCTGCATGTAGCCTTCTTATAAAATTCTAAAGTCAGCTTCTTCTCAAACTCTGACTTTTACTTCTAATTCTGTATCCTATTCAATATCATGGCTTTTCCTGTGAAAAAAATTGAAGGTGGGATGTGGAAAGCTTAATTGAAAGGGATAGCTTAATTATGAAGTTTGAAAGTTTGTGACAAATGTTATTTAAAAGGAGGAAAGCATTTAAATGACTGTCCTTTCCTTTAATAAGTTAATATTATAGAATATGGTAACAAAATAAAATAAAACAAAAATGATCATAACAAGTCAAAGATAGAGTCCTTTTATTAGCATTCATTCATGTCTTTGAATCATTTCAAATACATACCATAGTAATGCATGATAACAGCTTATTTTCTTTTTTATTAGAAATTTTTAATGTACATCATAATGTGATTCATTTTGACATGCTTTTCATAGTGACAATTTTCATATATGCAATTTGATAAACATTATTCATACAGGTTACCCCTTATCCTCCCCTATGCTTCCCCCCCTCTCCTCCTTCTCATCTAAGTCTTCTCTATCTTTTACTTAGTAGTATTTTTCTATACTTAGTAGTATTTTTCTATATGTCCTTGGGTTCCAGTTCTGTTTAAGATAGAAACTTTTCCTGTAGTGGTCTTTGTTTTTATCTTGTTAGAACAATTACATGCGATTTCTAGTCCATTTATATTGACATCATTCTTATCTTCCCTCCCCCCCTTTTATTATGATCTGACCTTTGAGTAGGACTTTTTCCTTCTTGTAATTTTGAATCAGCTCTCTCATATGAGTGGGAACATGTGTTGTTTCTCTTTCTGAGCTTGTGTTCGTTCACTTAAAATAATTTTCTCTAATTCCATTCATTTTGCTGCGAATGACCTTATTTCACTTTTCTTGATTGCTGAGTAGTATTCCATTGTGTATATATACCATAGTTTTTTTATCCATTCTTCTGTTGAAGGGCACTTTGGTTAATTCCATATCTTTGCTATTGTGAAAAGCGCTGCATTGAACATGGAGATGCAGGTGTCTTTGTGGTATGATGAACCATCTCCCTTTGGGTAAATTCCCAATAGTGTTATAGCTGGGTCATATGGTAGATCTATTTTTAGTTTTTTGAGGTATCTCCATATTGATTTCCACAGTGGTTGCACCAATTTACAGCTCCACCAACAATGTAAAAGTGTTCCCTTTTCCCCGCAACCTCACCAGCATTTGTTGTTTGTTTTATTGATCTTGACCATTCTTACTGATGTAAGGTGAAATCTCAGCGTTGTTTTGATTTGCATTTCCCTAATGGCTAGGGATGTTGAACACTTTTTCATGTGTTTATTTTCTTTAAAACCATTATGAAGTTATTCAAAGTAGTGTTTCTCACATTCTAGGTCATGACCCATGGAAATTAATAAAATGAGTCATAGTCATGATCAATATCTTATATAAAAGAAGTAATAAAAGAGATTAGACAACATCAAAATACATCTTGATAAGGATAGATTTTGTTTCATGAAATTTTGTTTCAGATCTTTATTCAACATACATATAGACGGATGCATTTATACATACATATATGTGTAAATAGCATATAAGCACACATCTGATTGCAGTGATTCACTGTGGAATACAGACAAAAAATTTGAGAAATCCTAAAATGAAGAATATTTAGAATAAAAGTAAAAAATAAATGGCCACATTACATAATAAATACTTTAAATCCTTGCTGTTGTCATTAGGTGTTGTTGAGTCAGTTCCAACTCATAGTGACCCTATGTACAATAGAACAAAACACTACCTGACACTGTGCCATGCCCAGCATTGTGTCAGTGCTTCTCTGTTATTCGTAGGGTTTTCAATGATTGATTGCTTCAGGAGTGGGCTGCCAGGTCCTTCTTCCATTTTTGCAGTGCTGAGGATTGAACCCAGGGCCTCAGAGTGCACAGAAATGCTACATACCTTTTTTAAAACAATGATTTCATCTTTAACAGGTTTATAGTTCTAATAAACAAAAGAGGCATTTAGGCTAAATGTATATTTTTCTACATGTCTGCATACATATAGGTACTTACCTATAAAAAGAATTTTTAAGTTTTAAAACATATTTAGGACTACTAAAATATAACTAGAAATAGAACTTCCCAATTCCATGAATAGCATCTGTGACTGTGGTAAACTTAGGGTGCAAATATGTTGATATTTTAACATACTTCACTCATTCATATACTCTAAACTAAAGGCCAGTGTGAAAAAATCACAGGTTGTTGCTTTAAAAAAGTTTATTAGCCTATTTAGCACCCACCCTCTCAGCATAGGATGATAGTAGATGGTCTGTGGGATGCAGCTGGAATCCAGAGAGAAATACTGCAACTGTGGTTAATGTCTGAGAAGAGACAATACTATCCCTCTTCTTAATGATTTCTTCCTCGATCTCTCTGATCTGAACCAGTCTTGCTTAACATTGTAATAATGCTTTGTCCGTTCTTCACCATGCACCATATAGGCTTCCTGGAAACTCTCAGGACTAAAAACATTCCAGACATTCCTTAACACAACGTTCCTCAAAAGGTTGGTTTCTTAGGCTCCTGCAAGAACATTGCCCACATGGTTCACAGAGCCCACCACACAAGCCTTCCATTAGCTGACAGCCAAGGGCAACTGCTTCTCCCCTTCTCTGAAAGGCTTGCTGTACTCAACCCAGAGTCCATCAAACTTGCTTTTGGAAGGGTAGCTGAGGACACTGGATCCTCGGTAAAGGAGACCATCAGTGAGGCCGAGTTTCCAGCAGCACAGTGAAGTTACACATAGGTTGTATGTCTTGGTATGATGTGTGTTTTCTTTGGAAAGAGGCATTTAGATGAAGTTTCCTTAACCAAAGTCTTGCCCCCCTAAAACCAAGAGTCTCAAAATCACATTCAAGGAATTCAAGAAGCGGAAATTCTATACTGGAACTCTTATTAGCTGCCTTTCTTATAAAAATAATTACAGGACACACTATTTCCCTTTTTCCCTCTTACCTCTTACTCTCTTCCCCATTCTACCTCTTTTCTCCCTCCTCTCCCCACTGGCTTCATATACACTTCATTTGAAATTCTCTCATTCTCTTTTTAGACCAGGGAAAATGGATATCAAACATTCCAGAGTTGAAAACTCTCAAAAAAGAGAAGTCAAATCCTAAGAAGCTTCTTTCACAAATTACTAGGTGCCTCAAACTCCTTCTGGCTGATGGGATATTCACTGCCAGCCTTGAGGATTTAATCTGCCTAGATTTCTCCTTATCCTACTTCTCAGCTCAGACTATCTACATGGTTTCCACATTTCTTAATAAATACAGTCAAAGCCAGCATTTTTCTCAGAAACGTAAAACACATGATTCTCAGTTTGGGTCAATAGTTATAGGCTGTGACAATACCTGGATCCAGGGGGGCTCTGACTGGTGGAGTTTGTCATCAGACCCTATTTTTCTCAGGGACCCACAAGACACTGAACAAATTACAGGTGTTCTATAATTGGCATGTGACTCCTAGTGAAATGTCACTCGGAGCCCAAAAGTGCTTCTCAGAGTGAGAAGATGATTCAGAAGCAAGGGATCATTGTTGTTGCTGTTGGTATCCGACTCACAGCGACCCTCTGTATGACAGGGGGAACACTATTGCCAGTGCTTCTCTGCTGTTCATAGGGTTTTCAATGGCAGATTGATTTTGGGAGGGGGTTGCCAGGTCCTTCTCCCAAGCCTACAGCATCTGGTGTTCCCAGGCGGTCTCCCATCCAGGTACTAACCAGGCCCGACCCTGCTTAGCTTCCGAGATCTGATGACACAGGGCTACAGCTGCAGGCAAGGGATCATTACATACTCCTAATGTACAGTATAAGAGGTAGAAGGATGGCTTTTGGCTCCAGGAATCCACATTTTCCCTCCTGACCTTGTCTACCATAGGCTGTGGGTGGGACTCACCAAAGATGTTGCTAAAATAAAAGTAAGGTGGGCTGCACTTTTGCCTCTAGCATGAATAGCCCACTTACATTTCCATGTCCTTTGTTATTTATTTCTCTGAATCCACTTAATCAGGTGTCCTTCCAACTTTGGGATCTGTAGCAGAATTTTCAAATGCTTGTTCCAAAACAGAGAAGTTCACCTAGACATATCCTGTGAGATATCATCACCTAAAAATATCCCTCATGGATTACAGTGAGCAGGAAATGAAGCAGAGATAGCAAGTTCACAGTGACTTTTAAAAGAGTCACTATGAAGTGTTTACAAGGATCCTACAGATGACTAAAATTAGTTTATTCTGCACAGCATTATCTGCTGCTGACTCAAGATGGGGATACAAGCAGTACTAAGCTGTGAGCTCACCAGGAAGCTCATTCCCTAAAATTACTCTCTGGCAAGGAAAGACCCCTGGTTCACATCAGTGGACGGAAGATGAGGTATAAATAGCAACTTGTTATACTGTCACTCAGAAGCTGTGTGTCCTGCTTGTCTCCAGTTCCATTTCTTGCACATATAAGAGCCTCCTGCCTACTCTGTTGTCTCTAGGTGTTGTGAAGTATGGTGCATGCGTGTGTGTGTGTGTGTGTGTGTGTGTGTGTGTTGTGTGTGTGTGTGTGTGTGTGTGTGTGTGAGAGAGAGAGAGAGAGAGAGAGAGAGAGAGAGAGAGAGAATGAATATCATTCTTTTGGTCATGGGAAACAATAATTAGAAAGCAGAGGTTAAGTGATCTGGTAAGGATCATCCTTACTCAGTGACATTTAAACTGACTTTTCCGTCCTGTATTCATCAAAGACCTTAAAACATACTGAGCCTTTGATTCTTTCCTATAAGGTGGAGAATGTGTCCTATCAGCTGACCTAAGGGTCAATGATCAACTTAAGAAATATGTCCAGATACATATAGGCAGAGATGAATATGTAGATATACACATATCCTGTTGGAGTGGTTTATGTGTTATGAAAAAAAAGTTTTCTTTATATTTAAGGGCAAGTTTATTAGAAATAAGCTGAATCACACTGTACTCAAAGTCACTGTTTTGGTTGCTTCATTAATATAGTCAGTTCAGTTTTTAAAACATCAGAGAAGTGAACTATTTAACTAAATTGGGTAATCAGTTGAGTAGAAAAAAAATGGCTACAGCTTTTCTGTATCCACCCATTGCCTGTCATGTTTTCTGTTGGTGGCTGTTTTTCTATTCCTTTTCATACCGACTATTATTGTTAGGTGCCGTCCAGTCAATATCCAACTCATAGCGAGCCTATATACAACAGGTGAAACAGTATTGTCAGTGCTTCTCTGCCATACATAGGGTTTTCAATGACTGATTGTTTTTTGGGAGTGGGCTGCCAGGTCCTTCTCCCAAGCCTACAGCACCTGGTATTCCCAGGCGGTCTTCCATCCAAAGACTAATCAGACCCAACCCTGCTTAGCTTCCGAGATCTGATGGGATTTGATGCCATAGTGGTATGGCTGCAGGCTATACCTACTATAGATTTTTTTATAACATCCATATTCACACAACATATTCTTTCATGTGTACTGCTTAGTACTACAGGTTCATTTGGGTTCTGAATAACTCTGTTTCTCCATGGGTACCCATTCTCTGCTGCTGACAACATTCTGCCATCTGTTTAATCCATTTTCTGGCTTATTAAGTACTAGGCTGATTTCTTTGGTGACGGAAAAAACTGTGCATCACTGATTTTCTATTTTTGAAACCCTGGAATTTTTCTTGTTGGGACACTGAGTTCTTCATTTCTAATTAGTCTTTACTTCTTACTCATATTTGGCTTTATCAATAAATTTCACAACCAATAATTGGGAACAGGAGCCCAGTGTATGCTGCAAACGTGCTTGAGGAAAGGAGCATTCATGGAGAAGAGGAATTGAAATGGCAAGGCAGCAAGATGATCCTCAGGCTTGATGATGTAATGAGAAGTTATTCATTTTTAAGCAATAGCAAAGCAATAGCTGGACTCTTACTCAGGTTGCTAGCAGTTCTCTGTTGTGATCAGATGGAAGTGTTCAACAGAAACAATCCCATTTTATCAGATATTTTCTTTAAAACAGTCTTTGTACCACACATCTTTTTAAAAAGCCGTTAGCCCCGTTGGACTATATAGCCAGGGTTGAGCAAAACGCTCCAGAAGCAAAGCATTCTTAATATCGAATTCTAATATCTGCACGTCCATTAAATTTCTCCTAAGCATCCCAGCTTGGAGCCATATGTCCATCCTTTCAACTCACAGCATCCTGAGATCATCCCTATGAGGCACTCAGCACAGAGGCTGAGATACAGAAAGCATCCAGTTAAGTGTTCATCATCTTTGACTCTGCCTCTCTGTGATATGTATCATCTTCTGCCTTGTGTCTCCATTATTTCCACACCAGTTACCTCCCCATTAGACTGTATGATACTAGAGGGTCTGATGCATCATTTTATCCCCAGCAGTGACTGGGACTTTCTGGGTACTTGTCAAACATGTGCTGAATGAATAACAGATTGTCAATCCTTCTCAGGTATCTTTGTATCCTCATGCCTATTAGATATTTGAGAATAATGAATGCTTATTAAATGGTAATACACCAAAAAATCCATTGTTAACTCTTTTGAAAGGGTGCCAAAGTTCAGACTTTGTGTTCATAGGGTTAACCTTCTGAATATCATCTGAAAAATGGCAGCAACCACATTATTCCTGATCCCAGTTCATGTAAATGATGTGCTTGTTATTTAATAACTGGCCAGCTAGCTTCCCTGACATTTCCCATAAGAGGAATTAAATAATTATGGCTAATACTTATTGGACATTTGCTTTGAGCCAGGCTTTTCTCAGAGCACTCTATACATCCTCCTTATTGAATTCTCCCTGCAATTTGTTTTAAAGATGAAGCTCCAAGGTACAATGAGGTTAAATTACTTGTCTCAGGTCAAGCTCTTGCCAAATAATACACTGTTGTTAGAGCTGGGCTGGAATTATGGCATATTTCTCCATGTTTCATGTTAAATGCTGAAATGAAAGCAAATATCAGATTCAGTCCAGTTGAGATAGTGCTGTTGCTATTGTTGTTGTTAGGTGCTGTTGACTCTGTGCCTGATTCATAGTGACCCTACATACAACAGGCGAAACAGTATTGTCAGCACTACTGTGCTATTCCTAAGGTTTTCAATGGCTGATTGATTTTTGGGAATGGGTTGACAGTACCACTATAGCATCTGATCCCATCAGATCTAGGAAGCTAAGCAGTGTTGGGCCTGATTAGTTCTTGGATGGGAGACTGTCTGGGAACACCAGGTGCTGTAGGCTTGGGAGAAGGACCCTATGATTAGCAGAGAAGATACTGGTGCAGAGAGGCTTAAATATTCATCTCAAATACACTTGAGCTCTTAGCTGTCTGCTTTATTGTAGGTGCCCCAAGTAGAGCAGGGGGAGGGCTGGAGAAGTGTTCCTTGGTTTGTGAACATAGAAAATGTTTACCTAGAGGCTCAAACTCACTTATCTTTGCCAATATCTGCTTTGCTCCATCAGTAAGCACCTCCCTGCCTTGTCTGATCCCACTTTCCTTCTCCTACTCTGATCTCTCCCAAGCATCCCCTCAGCTTGGAGCTTTCTACTTTCCTAGCCCCCTTCAACTGCCTGTACCCTACAGGTCATTTGAGACTCATCTCAGATGGCCCTTCCCACTAAAAGTCAACCTTGATTGTCCCAGATAAGTGTCAGTATCTGTGCCACTCCCTGCTCATCCCCTATCATGGCTCTTACTGCGCTATGCTCTAATTGTTGGTTTAGTTGTCTCTACCACTAGACTGAAAACTCACAAATGGTGGAGACTCTGTTTTAGTCCCTGGTGTCCTGAGAAATCAGCACAATTCTGGGCACAGAGAAAGTATCACATAAGTGAGTGTCAAATGAATAAATGATTGAATAAATGAAAGTATTCCTTTGCATATCTGTTCTACTCTAAACATGTCACATAAGCCAACCACAGGGACTATGCACCCCCACATTTAGATGCCCAAGACTCTGCAGGAAGTACGTAGCCAAAAATAACAGGTTAGAAGTATTATTTCTCTGTCCTTATGTATCAGAGAGAAAATATCCCACTGCCATCCAAACCAAGACCATAGGAATAAAAAATCTTTGATGAGGAAAAATAAGTAAGCCTGAAAAATTTGTGGCTAAAAAATATGTTTCAAGCAGCATTTTATTTTTCTCCTCTGTGGGCTTGTTGTGTAAATTATGTGTAAGGCAAATATGTGACAGAGAGATGCAGTGGTAATTACTTGTTCTCAAATGTTTGGTTAACCACGCCTCTTAATCCCACATACAGTAGGTTAGCACAGAGTTAAATTCTGCCCTTTAGGCAGGATTAGCATTTGGAGTTTCTTGTTTCTGTCATTTAAATGTTCTTATCCCAATATTTGGGCTGGGATTTAGCTCAGTGGGTAGAGCGCTGCGCTGCAGTCTCTGAGGCCCCAAGTTCAATTCCCAGCACCGCAAAAAATGGGAGAAGAGCCTGGCAATCCACTCCCACAGCAATCCCGAAGCACTCAGCCATTGAAAATCCTATAAGGGTCACTATGAGTCGGATACCGACTCGACGGTACCTAACAACAACAACAATCCCAATATTTGTACTTTTCCATTTAGAATAAATGAAATGTGTGTGTGTGTGTGTGTGTAAATATAAATAGTGTGGAAGTTTTATGATTCAACTTATCATTCTTATTGGTTCGTGGTTGATTTTTATGGATACGAATTTCTTTTCAGTTACTCATCTGCAAATAGTTACGAGGAACATAGAAAAAATTGCTAGACCACTCTCTCGTCTAGTGAATCTACTATACTTTTTTGCCAATAACTAAAGTTTTTAATTTTATAAGGGAAAAAAATAACTTCTTTCAGCTTTTGTTTTCAAAATGCAGACACTTCATGAGGCAATGTTACACGAAATAATCAGGGAAAAAAGTTTTGTCTCTGCAGCATGTATAGAGGGAATGGGAAAAAAAGTGTTGCTCTGATTAACTGAGTAGTCTCTTTACTAGAGATGAGGGATAAAAATTAACAAATTAATTTGAATTCTAAGTTATTACTAATTTATTAATTCATCCATTAATGTTTATTGTGGGCCTAGAATGTACCAGAAAGTGTTATTTAGGGGAGGTGTATGAAGAACTATAAAGCCTGGATCTCTGTCCTCAGGAGTTTAGAATGGACTGGGATGCAATTGTAGGAAGAATTCTTCCATGGAAGTCTATACATAGCACAGCAAATGTTGAGGAGAAGAATATGAGCTGGTGAGGTGAGGATGGCCAGGAATACAGATTCACAGAGGAGAGAGATCTCCACTGAGCCCTGCTGGGGGCGAAGGGGACAGGACTTTGGCAGGCAGCTGGGCCAGTGACTTGGAGGGATGGCAGAAGGCATTCTAGACAAGGGAATGAGAAAGGCTGATTGATGGAAGCTTTGGGCGTCATTATCTGAAACAAAAGGCCAGTGACTCACCTCTCAACTCAGAGAGACACCTCACTGTGGGCTGATCCCATTGTGAGCCTCTCTGGGAAGGTTTTAAGCAGGGACCTACTCAGAATGGCCTGCAGAGAGTTCATTCTGGCAGCGAAATGGCAGAGCGGCCATTGAGAAGCTTCCTCAGGGTTCCAGCAAAAGAAGATGAGGCCAGATCTGGAACAGCAGTGGTAAGAATCACAATGTGAGTGGTAGTGTGTGGGGCGCGCCTCCCGGTCTGGCCTGGAGGTTTGGACGGCGGCACCCCCGAGCACACAGATACTAAACACAATTCACTCGGGACCCTCGGGTGAGGGGCTCAGACTCCTGCGGTCCTCGGGACCCCAGAGGAGATGGGGGATAGGAAAAGCCTCAGGCGCTTTTGCCTTCCAGGGGCAAACACCCGTGTTGGTGGTCTCAGTGGTCATGGGGAGACAGCTATTGCTTTGTCGGTGATCAGACGGAGAGCGGGTTCTTTCCTTGTTGATGATTGCGATGGGAGAGCATTCTTTCCTCACCGAAGGTCCAGGGGAGAGGAGCGGGAGAGCTGTTTCCTCATCAGCCCTGGCAGGAACTGGCAAGAAGGTCTTGCTTAGCCTATGATCTGGGCGAAAAGGCGAAGAGGCAAAAAAGGTGAAAAAGGGTCGAGATGCCGCAGCGCAGCTCCTTATATAGCTCTCCCATGGAATGGCCTGAGCCAATCAGCTTTCAGTCCAATTGTCCAATCAGGAAGGGTTTTGTACAAACATGCAACCAAGTTACTTTCATTTTCCCTAGATTTGTAATTTACAAACCAGATATTCAAAAGCCGTTTTCCCAGTTTGGGAGTTTTTGGCAATTTCCTCCCAATTTTTCCCCACAGTAGTGAAGGGGCACAGGCAATGAGACCAGCTGATTGACCAGGCAGATCACAGGATGCCCTTGTGCTAGAAGCCACAACATCTGGATGGACTCAAGTTCCCAGTTAGTGGTCATGGCCACCTGCATCACCACAAATAGAAATTGGGTTGAGCTTTGTGCTCAAATTAACTTGATGGCTGTTATGATCTGAATATAAAATGTCCCACATTGACTCATGTGCTGAGGGCTTGCTCCCCAGTTGATGGCACTATTCTGAGAGGCTGGGGAATCTTTGGGAGGTGGGGCCTATCTGGCAGAAGTAGGTCACTGGGGGAGGGCCTTTGAAGGTTATATTTAGCCTCTGGTTCCTATAAGTTCTCTCTGCACACTGGCCTGTTGTGATATGAACAGCCTCCACAACATGCTTCCACTACCATGGGCTAAGCTTCTCAACCACATCTTCCCCACCATGATGGACTAACCCTCTGAAACCATGGGCCAAAATAAACCTTTCCTTCCTTAATTTTTTTCTGTCAGGTGTTTGGTCACAGTAATGCAAAAGTAACTTATACAATGGCAGAGAGGTGAATTTAACCCAACATTACAAGATTTTTATGACATTAAGTGGAGTATTTTCAAAATAGATTGTCCTTGATGGGGAAGGATATTTATTGGTGTTGCTCAATTAAATAACTGTATTTAACCCTAGGTAACTATAACACTTCCAACAGGGAATGAACTAAGACTCACTCAGGATTTTATATCAGCATTCCCCTTTTTTCCTTCTAGCAGCTCATGAATGCCTTCTTTATGGTCTTACCATGGAGCCATCATATGTATAGGGTAGAAATTGATTATCATGTTGTTGTTGTTGTTAGGTGCTGTCCAGTCAGTATCAGATTCATAGTGACCCTGCATACAACAGGCGAAACACTATTGTCAGCTCTCTGCTGTTCATAGGATTTTCAATGGCGGATTGATTTTTGGGAGTGGGTTGCCAGGTCCATCTCCCAAGCCTACAGCACCTGGTGTTCCCACGTGGTCTCCCATCCAACTACTAACCAGACCTGACCCTGACCCTGCTTAGCTTCTGAGATCAGACAGGATTGGATGCGATACAGCTATGGCTGCAGGCATTGATTATCATAGTCAATTTAAATCTGTGATGGCAGATCTACTTTTCTGGTAGCCTGTATCTTTTACTTAATTGCATATTGGTGTTTTTCTGTGCTTATGTCCATGTAAATACTTGTACCCGTTTTCATATCTGGTTAGAATTTCAGGAAGGAAATCTGCTCTGGTCACATTGTTATTCACTGCATTCTGGTGACTTTCTTTGTGTCTCAACCAGTCTGTTTTCCTATCTGAATTGTTCTCTCTTGGAAACCTATGAAGTTCTTCTTTGGATTTTGGCTTAAAATGAAATTTCTGAGAAATTTAGTCACTATTCCAATGTTGCTTTGTTTCTTAGCAAAATTTATGAACAATATCATATTTGCATACATGTGTCTACTCAAATCTCTTTAAGCATTTTCACGGATATATTTTGGACATTTTTCAAACAGTATCATCTTTAACCTAGGGTGTATGTTCAATAGAAGAAAACTTTAACTAATGGACAGATAGTAGAAATACATTTTCAGCTATCCACTTTCACTTTTTAAACTTTAAAATCTTAGACTTTTTTTCTAGACCCCCCCCCCCCCAAATGTGCCATTAGGACATCATCTTTATTTCTGACTTTTCATTACAGTTCTTTGGAAGAAAATTATAAAAAATGTGCTTTTTTGCAGTGCTGGGGATCAAACCCAGGGCCTCATACATACTAAGCAAGTGCTCTATCACTGAGCTACATCTCTGGCCCCTAAAATGTTTTCTATGCACAGAAAAATATGGAATATAACAAAGAAGAATTTAAAAGGTAAATATTTTATCATATATAGTTCAGATATTTTATTTTGTTAGAAATAAAATATCATAGATATAATCTATTCCACTTTCCTAAAATTATTTCCTAAAATATTTCCTAAAATTATTTCCTAAAATTATTTCCCTATTTTTCTTCCTAAGAGCAACCACAAACCTGAGATTGGTGCATTTGCTATTCACCTCTTTTCCCATTCTTTTACTAAACGTATATCTTTCCCTTAATCAATATTATTTAGTGGTGTTTTTATTTTAAAATTATATGTAAATAATATCTTTACACACCTGGGTTTTATTTTCTCCAATCTGAGAATTTCTGTATTTTAATAAGTAGACATAGCACACATATTTATGGTGGCTATTGATAAGTTTATGATTTTTTTCTAGCATTTTACTTGGAAATTTTTATTTATCAAAATTTTTCAATGCTTTTTTTTTTTTTTCAGTACTGGTGGGGAATGAACCCATGGTCTAGTGCATATTTTGTGAGTGCTCTACCACTGAGCTTTTCCTCCAGTCCATTTTCCAATATTTTAAAAATCTTGAGACACTCTTGCTAAATTATACAGGCTGCCTCTGGCCTTGAACTTGCCATCCTCCTGCCTCCACTTCCTGAGTTGCTGGAATTATAGGTGAGAGATAGTAGTAGAAGGATAGAGTAGAAGGATTCAACACTCTGTTGCTGTTTTTGAGATGTAAGGGCTTATTTGCAGGGACCAGTAAGAGGAGGATAGGAGTTAAGGACAGACCTCAGGTAACATCCAGAGACCTCAGTCCTACAACCATGTAGAACCAAATTCTGCCAGCAGCTGAGAGTGAGGAAAGTGATTCTCTCTTATATGCTACAAAAAGGAACACAACTCCTCCAATACATTGATTTCAGTCCATACTGAATATCTGGCCTACTGAACTGCAAGATGAGTTTACACTGCTTAATACCTCTAAAATGGTGGTAATTTGTTATGAAAGCAATAGAAAATTAATACAAGTGGCCATACTTAGTAAGTTGTAGTGAAATGGGCACTCAAACTAAGTCTGATCCCAAAGTATGTATATGGCTAAATCCTGATTTATTTAACCAGATCATATTAATGGGCATTTAGATTGCTTCAATTTCCAGTATTTAAGACAATGGAACAGATTTCCTTATGTTTATCTTCCTGTGTTTCATACACTTTAGTTAGAATTTTTATATATTTTGGTTGTAATTTCTATGGGGAAATTCCTAAAAGTAAAACTATTGGGTCAAAGGATGTATACATTAATCAGTTTTTAAGATAAATACAGTCAAATCGCCTTGCAAAATGTTCCCAGTGTGGCTTTTAGGCAAGAACTGAAATAAACAGGAAAATAATTAATAAAAATTACTGATGGATATGGCTCATTGATGTCCATTTCAGCAAAGCACAAGGCTGAAATGACCACATAACAAAAAGTGCCTTTCTCCTTCAATTTAGCTAGAAAGCCTGCATATGGCTATTCCAAAAGAGTCCCTCTGGTTCTGTCTTCTTTGTGTGCTTTGTACATTTGTTTCTTTGTGCTTTTATCTTTGGTTCATGCTATTTGGCCCTTGAAGTAATAAAGATTAACAAAAATAAATAGTCTTTTGTGTAAGTATCATTTATGTTACATATCCCCTTCAAAAAGCTTATCACTTCAACTGAGGCCAAAGTTTCCCATGTGCACAATTAGACACCAATACAAATAGCATTTCATTAATTTTGAATGATAGCTTTTGCAGCAGGACTCTGGAACCCAACTGTTGGAGAAGTCACAGATTATGAAAATTAATATAGCAGCTAGGTCAAGGGCAAGGGCCCAGTGACTTGCTGGCATTTTATGGGAGTCAGAGAAGGAGACTCCCATCAAGATATACTGGCCAATTCTTCAGTTACTCTATATCAGAACAATGCCAGGCTCTAAAAGATAAGAAGTCTTTCTTGATGAAAATAACTTTTACTTTCTTTGGGCATCTTAGTTTCATTTTTTACTTGGTAAGTGGTATTCTCTTGCTCTCGCTCTGAAAAAGTTTATATTTAGACAACCTAGGTGGTGTCAGTTTACATGATCTGAATTTTTTGCAAGCAAAATTAAGTATAATAGCCAAGATTGAGTGGAACATATGCCTTCTCTTCATTAAGCCCAACCAGGGTGCTGAATTTGGCTATGACAGCATTACAGAGCTTCTTCAGAGCCTATCTGATCTGGTGATTGTTGGCCTTGATATACACAGTGGGCACAAGCTGATTGTTGCCTTCTATCTCCATCTGGCTGATTCAGTGGTCAGAGGGAACTCGATGGCATAGTGGTCAAGTTTGTTTCTTTAGGGATGCTCTTCAGAACATATTTAGTCAGCCTCAGGAGCTGTCATGGCTGTGACCACGAGAAGGTGGATGAGTGGTGGTTTTTCATGCATATGTGACTGTGAACCCCTTTCAGCACTACCTTCTTGGCCTTCAAAGCCTTTGTTTTGGCTTTGGCTTTGGGAGAGAGAGGAGCTTCCTTCCCTGCTTCCAGAGCCATCATGGTTAAAAAAGCTGGGAAGTGGTTGGTCTCTTTCACCGATGCTTTTGTTGAACTTCTAGATTTGATAACATCCTTTCTTTTTTCTCATGCTCTTTCTCTGTCTCAGAACTTCCTTTTCTCTTATTCTACTGCCTTGAGGATTTTGATTTTCTCTCCTTTGGCTGTGATTTTCAATCAGTGCAGTTATAAACCCTTTGACTACATCATTATATTTGGTTTTTGCCCTTGGGATCAACTATTTGATCCTGAGGAAATAAACATCTTCTTTACTGTGAAGTGGAAAGATGTCTACTTAATGATGTTTGTCTGTTATCCGTTTTTGCTTCATTTTATCTAAGAGACCAGAATGGAAATTTTTGATTCTGGTAAGTTTTAGGGTATTATACTGAATAATAATACCTCCTTTTAATGGAATATTTATAACTAATAACAATATTTGTATTTATTTATCATTAATAGTAATATTTAGGGCTGAGGTTCAGCTCAGTTGGTAGAATGCTGCTCTGCACTCTCTGGGGACTTCGGTTGAATCCCTAACACCACAAAAATGGGAAAAGGACATGGCAATCCACTCCCAAAGAAATCCAAAACAATCAGCCATTGAAAACTCTATGAGGGTTGCTATGAGTTAGACCCGATCTGATGGCTCCTAACAACAACAGCAACAATAGTTATAATTAATAAGAATGTGGAATATCAATAATAATAATTAATCCTTAACACTATTAGTTTTTTAAGGCTTTCACTTATTAAAATTCCCAAGGTCATTCCTTGATGTAAGTACTATCATTACTCTCATTCCATCATTGAGAAAATTGAGATTTTAAGAAATTAGAGAAACTTCCCCAGGCTACTCAGTAGTAGAATGATACAGCTGAGATTCAAATGCAGGCTTGTTTGACCAGTTGCTCTTTTAACCAGTGTTCCATTATGTTCCTTGGCATTTCAAATTATTTATAAGCAATCCTTCCAGGAATGTTTTCAGTCAGAAAAATTAAACATAGAGCCACTTAGTTGTGGTGAAAAAGAAAGAACAGTGGGCTAGAAACCAGGAGAGTGATCTCTGGCTCCTACCTTTACTAGATGAGCAAGTCCTTGAGTAAGTCATATCAGCCCCAACCTGTGTTTTTCTCATCTGTGAACACACCAGTCTTCTACCATTCTTAACACAACTTGATTTCCTCTTCTTCAATTTTTCCTATACTAAGATAGATTAAACCTGCCACTCCTATATCATTTGTGACAATTAAAGCTGATATCAAATGAGTCAGTTGGCACAGGGCTACTTGTCTTGAAAAAAGACAGAAAAGGCAATGATTAAATGCCACCCCCAGAAGAAAGCAAGCTAAGCATAATGACTCAAATTTAAAGCCTAGAAAATCTTGGTGGAAACAGGGTGGATATATTCCTCTGTCTTCAATTTTCTCTGTGTATATTCACCATTGTAGAAACATGGATGAACATGTGAACCATCGTTAATCATCACTTCAAACTTGCTCAAACTATTGTAGAGTACTAATGCTACCAGACTTTGTCCAGATAGAAATGAGACCCAGCCACAGGGAAGACTTACTAAATTTCCCAAGCATGTGTCTTTATCACATAGCTTTTTATCTACCCCATGTATTAAGGACTGAGCTATGTCTACCCCACCTCTAAATTCATATGTTAAATTTCTAAACCTTAGCTCCCCAGAATGCGACCTTGTTTAGATTTAGGGCCTTCAAAGAGGTTATTGAGGTTAAGATGAGGCCTTACAGGTTGTCCCTAATCACATAAGAAGAAGAGGAGATTAGGACATAGAAAACACACACACTAAAGGGCAATCATATGAGGAGACAGAGACAAAGTAGATGTGTACAAGTCCAGGAGAGGGGCTTCAGGAGAACGCAAGCTTATCAACACTTGGATCTTGAACTTCTATTCTCCAGAACCATGACAAAATAAATTTCTATTGCTTCATCCACCTACTCTGTGCCATCTTGTTATAGCTATGCTAGCAAACTAATAGGCCCTGCTTTAATTGGAGATTATTTTAAATCTACTGCCTTACTTTCTAGAAGTTCTTCACTTTTTTTTTTTTTGTACTACGGGTTGAATTCAGGGCTCACACATGCTAGGCAAGTGCTCCACTACAGAGCTGCACTCCCAGCCCCTTTTTATTTTTTTAATTTTGAGACACGGTCTCACAAAGTTGCTCAGGCTGAGTCTGGCCTCAAACTCATGATCCTACTGCCTTGGTCTCCCTAGTTGCTGGGATTACAGGCATGTGCTATGGCACCTGGCTGGAGATGATTCTTGATGAGATACTTTGAATGTAACTTACATTTATATACCTCTATAAAACCCTTGTCTTACCATTGTTCATTTTTTGCATATCAGTTCTCAAATACATTAATTTTATAATCAATAAAGCACTGAATAGTCTGCAGCCATAACCCTGTGGCATCCGATCCCATCAGATCTTGGAAGCTAAGCAGGGTTGGGCCTGGTTAGTACCTGGATGGGAGACCGCCTGGGAACACCAGAAGCTGTAGGCTTAGGAGAAGGACCTGGCAACCCCCTCCCAAAAATCAATCTGCCATTGAAAACCCTATGAACAGCAGAGAAGCACTGGCAATAGTGTTTCCCCTGTCATACAGAGGGTCGCTATGAGCCGGATACCGACTCGACGGCACCTAACAACAACAACAACAACAACAACAAAGCACTGAATGATATATGACTGATTTCTCATCCCCAATCCCTACTTTATGAATTGTTCTCCTTATTCTTACTCCCTGTCTTGTGCAAAAGAACAACAGCAACACCATCCATCCCAACTCAATTTTTCAAACTAGGAATTTAGGAAACCATTCTTAATCATTTCTTTTCCTTGCCTCTTATGTCTAAGTCATTCCCACATTTGTTCACTCTTCCTTTAAAACATCTAATGGAAAAAAGATGTGCAGCTTTAAACTAAAACATTAAATTTAAATTGGGAATTTCAATAGGGACTCATGGATTAAGATATGTGTGTGTATAGATACATAGACATAGTTATGCTCTAGCTCTGTCCATAGAAAGAACATAGAAACAATGACATCTCTCTAGCAGTAAACATACCTTGAATCTACGTCTTGGTTCTTACTCATTCTTAACTACTAAAAAGAACCAAGATCTTTGGAGAAGTGGTTGATTTCAGGTACTGAGCAGGAAAAATGCAAGGTAAGTTTAGGACTTTTCTTGTGCCAGAAATCAAGAAAGTGCTTAGTGCTTTGGTAGGGCATGTTACAAGGACACAGGAACTAGTTTGAAAGGGCTCCCACAAGCCAAATTTTGCACAATTTGAACATATGTGTATTGCATGTAAAACATTGAGTATATAAAAATCTGAGGTCCATAATGATACCAAAAAAAGTGAAAGAGAGGGAAAAAATTCACTTACCATTTATTGGAGGTGACTATTCAATAAATCTTTATTCTAATATTCTAATAAAAGGAAAAGAACTAGGCAATTACTTGTCTTTTTAAGAAGGATTTTATATCATCCTCATTGATGAGATAAAACTCATTTATAGAGAAGAATGTCCAAGAAGGAGTGATATTTGGAAGTCTCTATTTTGCAACTCCTGATGAAATAATTGACTCAAACAAGGACCATCAGTGGAAAAATACTATTGTAGAATAGGATGTTCACACAGTGACAAAGAATCCCTACACAAGTTATTTCTTAATTGTAGAGTATATAGGAGAGATCTGGTAGTCACTACTTTGACCAAGTGATAGAATTTAGAATCAATAATATGAGATTAACTTGCATTATTCTCCTCTTGATGATGTGATACAGATGGAATTCACAGAACAGTTTATGGAGTATTCTTGCCAAAAGTGTTTGACATGAATGTAATAAAGCATTTAGACCTAAACTCAAGCATTTAGCAATTACAGGGAATCAAAGAGCAATCAAATAACCAAAAACAAATTTGCAAAGGAGTCTTGAATGAAAAATACTCCACATGACAACTTTTTAAAAATTCTTCCAAAAATCATTATCATGGGGAGAGGAAAAATGAGGGGTATGGTCTTAGATTAAAAGATACTAAAAAGCCATACCAATTAAATATAACACATGAAACTTGATGGACTTTTATCATGATAAAAATTGCTAAAAAGTTTTAGGGACAATGGAGGAAAATCTGAATATGACCTATTCAATATGAGTATTACATGACACTAATGTTGTTGTTGTTGTTAGGTGCCGTCGAGTCGGTATCCGACTCATAGCGACCCTCATAGGGTTTTCAATGGCGACTCTTTTGGAATTGCCTTGGGAGTGGATTGCCAGGCCCTTCTCCCATTTTTGCAGTGCTGGGAATTGAACTCGGGACCTCAGAGACTACAGCGCAGTTCTCTACCAACTGAGCTAAATCCCAGCCCCATGACACTAAGGAACTACATAATATTAATTTTCTTAAATGTGATAATGACATTGTGATTGTGTGTAAGAAAATTCTTGCTTGTAGGAGATAGGTGTGAATACTAAGGCATGAAGTATAATTTCTACAACTTTATACACACATGTATGTGTATGTGTATAAAAAGATGAAGGAAATAAAGCAGGCCCCTTTTACCCCTTAGGAATAAATTCCAAGATCCCCAGTAGACTACTAAAACTACAAATAGTGCTGAACTCTCTCTTATTCTCTCCCCTTCTCCATCTCTCAGAATTGATCTTAACTTTTTTTCTTCCTAATTAAGTCAAGGACTTTCACCTTTTCACTTAAAGAAAATACTTCACAGCTTCTCTTTGGCATATCCAAATTGCCAGCTTTACTGCTCTTGCACTTTGCACTATTAAGTACGATACGGGTTACTTGAACACCAGCACGGTAAGACTACAACCGTTGATCTGATGAGCAAGATGGCTTCTTAAGTGACTTCAGTGTGGGTAGCATATATAGTGTGGATATGTTGAACAAAAGCATGATTCATGTCCTGGGTGGGACAGAGCAGGACAGTGAAAGTTTTCATCACACTACTCAGAATGGTGTGCAATTTGAAACTTATGAATTGTTTATTTCTGTAATTTCCCATTTAAGATTTTCAGTCCAAGGGATGTTTAAACATTTTCATATTATACCGTTTGGAATTTTTTATCCCTGTGTCCCCTCTTCTCTTTTTATGCTGCTGCCCCTCATCTCCATCCCCATTGCCACTCTCCCGCTGGGCCCATCCTCACCTGTTGCTTGCCATAGCCTCCTGAATCATTTCTGTCTTCAGTCTAAATGCATCCAAGCCACCTGCTGGAGACGGCTTTTTAAAAGCCAGTTCTCATGAGTTTCCTGCCCTGCTTCACTTGGTCAGCTGTCATCCCCTCCTCATCACCCACCTGGAGGAGTCTGAGGAACCTTAAGGCCATTGACATCTTTGCTCCAGCCACTCTCACAGCACATACTCACTCAAGGCATTCTCTTGCCTCCTTGTAGTCTGTGCTCTGCCAGACATCACAAACTCAAATCATAGCCTGTAGAGCCTGGGCTGGGCTCGGGAGCAGGAGCAGAAGCCCTCTCTGAAGAGAGTACTTACCTGTGTAGTGTGGCCATGAGAGAAGGTGGGTCCAGTGTTGCTAAATCTTTGTTTCCATGAAGTCAGACATGTGTATTTGTATATGAATTCTGCTGACAAATAATTTATTTTTCCCTTTATTTGTAATTTAATCTCTTACAACACTGTGCAGAATGAAAACCAAAAATGAAGTATAATGTGGGACTTGCCTGGGGTAACCCATGAACTGAATGCTTACTCTTTCACCCTGATCACTTGTCATTCTTCTTTCTGTCACCTTGACCTCAAATATTTCCTCCCTCTTTTTCTTGGTGAAATTCAGTAAAGGCTTCAAAAACCAGCAAGGAAGGCCATTTATATCACCCTGACTGCCCCAGGCAGGTGTTCCCTCTTTAGTGTGCCTGCAGCCATTTGTGCAATCTTCCTACTAGAATGTGTCATAGAATTACATATCTGGCTGTCTCCTTCCACTAAATCCTGAATATTCATGATCAAGGGCTACATTTTGTTCATTTTTGTCATATCAGTTTTGCTCATAGTGTCTGCTATGGTCAACATTCAATGAATATCTATTGGTTGAGTTGCAGCATGTTAAACCAAATGCTGTAGAAGAATTTAGGGCATGGCTTCTCCAATATCCAGTTGGAAATGTACTTAACGCATATACAATGAAATGAATTGTGGAAATGTCATAATAAGACCCATTTAGTTATACATTAAAAATTACAAATAAAAAAGAATGCCTATGAAAATTTCCTATTGCTATAATGCTAGTAAGATTGTTTTGGGGATCATTTTTCTATTGTAGGAAGTTAGGCCAACAAGTTTAGTTTTAAAAAGAAAAAATATTCTCAAGTCAGTTTTCTTTCTGACACTTTAATTCAAGAGAATGATAAGAGTAGTATGTCAAGGCTTGCTTTTCTAGAACAATATTGGTCAAGATCAGGCCAAGGATCTAGACAGGTTCAGTAACCCAAAAGTGCTCTCAACCTGCTTGAACCTTATAAAAGAACTGAGAGGTGGACTGTGTGCTGAATCAAGTCCCCCGCCTCTTCTTGGTACACTAGTGCTATTAGGGCCCTATGCACCCAATTCTGTCATTCTTTTCTCTTTCATTACTTTCTTTTCTAGAATGATTTCTTCCTCTTACTCAGGGTTCCTTCCAGAATTCAGCTCAAAATTTACTTCTTCCAAGAAATATCTGAGAAATATCACACCTTGATTCTTCATTTATATTGTATTCTTCATTTATCTGTGCTTCTTTTTGTTGAGTGTAGCCTATACTGAATAATCATGATATTAAAACTATGATAAATCAGGTGAGTGGTACACTATTCTAAACCCAGCAACACAGGAGGCTGAGGCAGGAGGATCTCAAGTTCAAGTCCAGAGGCAGCCCACATAACTTAGCAAGACCCTGTCTCAAAATTTTAACAAAGTTCAAAATAGGTGGGGATACAGCCCTGTGGTAGAGCACTTGCAAAGTATGTGCAAGGCACTGGGTTCAACCCCAAAGATACACACATATACAAAAGAAGAAGATAATATGATAATAATAATTACTTATGGGCCCTTTTAAAAAATAATAGCTTCCCAGACTGCTCTAGAGATTCTGACTTGGTAGATGTGGCATGGGGTAGGGAATGAGCATAGGTATTTACACTTTTAATAACTGCAGCAACCAATTCTTATCATCAGACAACTGTCAGAAACACTAGCATTATTCTTGTAAGCTTAGGTTTGGAGTGAGACCATCAGCATGTGAGGGCTTTTGTGCTTATTAGCTGTGTATGAATACTAGGCAAGTGACCATGTCCAAAGCTTTGGTTTTCTCACCTAGAAAATGGGGGTGATAATCACCGTCCCAGGGTTGTTTTGGAAACTAAACAATTTGTGTAGAGCATTAGCATAGTGCCTGGAACATTCTAAGTGCTCAGTAAATGCTTGACAGTTATCTTTATATTTGCTTGTAGTTTTCTTAGCTATGTTACTATGATTCAAGGTCAAGATGATAATTACTTTGGCCCTTCTGTAGCACCATGATGATTCAGGATAGGGTGACCCACAAGATTTTATCCCAGCCAGAGAATATGGTTGAGAGCCTGCTAACCTCTGCCAACTTTTTATTGCCTTTATGAGGGTCTCTTTAATTTCACCTGTCATCTCCATTAAATTAGAGAAAGATCCTTGAGCCCAGTAACCCTGTCATCTAGTTTTGTTATACAGTAGATCTACTATCCTGTATAGTAAGCTATCAACAGAGGGCATTATCTAGTATAACACAAACTTTCAATATATTCAATATATTCAATATATTCAATCTTTCAATATATTCAATTATATTCAATATAATTATAGAAACATCATCTCTTACTTAGGTTACAATAGCCCCTAGTGGGTTTTGGGGTCTTAGATTTTTGTTCCCCTGTGAGGCAGTCACTACAGAGTAGCCAAAGTGATCTTTCCCACTGTGTAACCACAACATGTCATTCTCATTTAAAATCTTCCAGTGCTTCCTACTGTATTTAGAATAAAATTCAAACTCCTTACCATGGCTTTACCAATCCTCTCCAATCTGGGCTGGTCAGTCTGTTTGACCTCATTTCTTGTGATTCGCTCCCTATATCATTATATTCTGGCAACACTTCTTGTTATGGTTTAGAAACTGTGTGCCCCCAATTTGCATATACTAAAAATTTGGTCCTCAGTTTGATGATGTGGGAGTTAAGAGGCAGGGTTTACTGAGAGGTCCTTAGGTTGGGGGCATGCCCTCAGAAGGGATTAAGGTAGCTCTCATGGAGTCCCTGAGCTCTCATGAGTGTGAATTGTAATAATAGTAAGCTGGCCCCTGAATTGCTCTCTGGCTTCTTGTTTCAAGAGGTGTCTTATTGGCTCACATGTGTTCCTGCTATTAGACCTTCACCAGAGGCCAAGCCAATGAGGCCACCTGATCTTGGACTTTAAACATCCAGAGCTGTGAGATAAATGGGCCTTCTTTTTCTGTAAAGTCATCCAGCATTAGATATTTCTTGTAATAACAAAAAGTGAATTAATATGCCACTGTTCCCCCCACCTGGACTGTCCTATTCCCACATCTTCACATCCCATTCAGCCCAAATATCACTTTCTTGGAGACTTCCCTTCACTTCCCTATCTAATATTTTCCTCCCACTAGTTTCTATCCTATTATCCTGCTTTATTTTCTTCTTATCACTTACCTCTGTCCAATATTACACTTACCAGTAGCTGAAATTAGCTTATTTCTTTATTGGATGCTCCATAAGGGTAAGTATCTTTTCTACTTTGTATTCCATGTACTAGAGATAGAACTTGGTACTACAACCTGGTATTTTGTGACTATAGTATATATTTGTCAGATCAAAGAATGCACTTTACTGGTAAAGAACATTTATAAGGCCTAGTGTCTACAGCTATCCTACCCTGGCATCCAATCTCGTCAGATCTCAGAAGTGAAGCAGGGTTGGGCCTGGTTAGTACTTGGATGGGAGAATGCCTGGGAATACTGGGTGCTGTAGACTTGGGAGAAGGACCTGGCAGCCCACTCCTGAAACAATCAGCCATTGAAACCTCTATGACTAGCAGAGATGCACTGACAATGGTGCCAGGCATGTCACAGTGTTGGTAGTGTTTTATCTGTTGTACATAGGGTTGCTATGATTTGGACCTGACTCAATGACACCAAACAACAACATAAGATCTAGTAGATTTCAGGTTTTTCAAACAAAGGAACTACTATCAAACAAAATGGTTGGTTTTAAATTATTAATTGTTTGATTGCAACTTTAACTTCTTTCTTGAAAATGAGTAGTATTATATATATATAGATAGATAGATAGATAGATAGATAGATAGATAGATAGATGATAGATAGGTATCTATCTATCAAGGGAGGGAGATAGATAGATAGATAGATAGATAGATAGATAGATAGTTCTTGGCAAACCCTTAGAAATTGAATGAGTCTTTGTTCTATAAGAGCCACCACCAGGGGGAAATCAATCCTCTGATCAGTGGCTGTGGACAGTGAGAAAACCTGGCTTCAGGAGAAGCAGATCTGCCCCAGGGGACAAAACCAGGCAGTCAGAGGCACAGAGTGTTCTGGCAGCTTGCCTGCCCCAGGGGTACCCCATGGCTTTGTGGAGAGAGGCAGTAACAAGCAGGTGAGGCAGGTCTATCCTTTGCAGAACCCAGAAGAGAAGCAACAAGAGAGGGCTCTTTACAGAAGACCTGGGCTGCGGCAAGGCGCTTCCTGGCCTAGAGCAGCCCTGGGCCAGTGGCTGCAGGACTGCGGGAAGGAAGGTTGTGGAGGTAGTGGTAGCAGCAGTGGTGCCACAAAAGACCCTGACACATTAATCAGCCTCCCACCAGGCTCAAACAATGAGGGACCTGGGAAGTGGGCAATATTTGCAGTGACAAGCAGGCAGCAGCCAGGAGGGCATTTAACCACTCATACTCTTCCAAGAGATAGGAAGGGATTCACGGAATAAGAATTCCAGCAGTTGAGCATGTGTGACCTCAGTCAGACCTATTGGTTTAGTTGTTATGATTTGAATATAAACTGGCTCCCCAAGGATCATGTTTGAATGTTGGTCCTCCATGGAAGTCGTTGTTTTGGGAGGCTAGGAAACTTTGGGTCATGGGCCCTAACTGGTGGAAGTAGGTCACTGGGGCAGGTGTTGAGGTTTCCTCCAGGATCCTGGTTCTGGTAAGCTTGCTCTCTGCTCTGATTCACCATGATGTGAAGAGCCTCCATCATATGCTCTGGCTGCTGCCCCACAGTACCTTCCCCACCAACAAGGACCACAACCTCGAAACCATGAGCCAAAACGAAATCTTTCCTCCCTTAAGGTGTTCTGGCTGGTGCTTTGTCATGGCAATGCAAAAGCTGACTAACACAGTTGTATTGACTTTTTGGTATCATTCTTGAGGATTAACCAAGATAATGTATGTAAAGCATCTAGCTCAGTGCATGCAGTAGAGTCAGTGAGTGCTGGCTCCTCTCATTGCCGAACAAGCACAAATAAAACTGTGACCAAATACAATGGGTTCTCCTCTTGGTGAGTGCAAAGCCAATGAGCATACTAGAAGATAAAAGATTGGAGAAAGATTTATTATTTGCAGCAGATAAGGAGGGCATTGGAGTTATTTCAAAAGCCTGGCCCTCCTGAAACAAAGGAAGCATAGGGATTTTATTTGTAGATCCTGTACAAATTCACATAGGAAAGTACTTCAGGCATGGCACATTCCTGTGCATGCTCAGTTTAAGGTACAGGTTTCTGAGCAGACTCAGTTTCAGATCATAGCTCAAGAAGGAAAGATGGTAGCCACATTTCTGGGCATACTTATCTCAAGGTCATAGAGCACATTGTTCAAAGGGTTATATGTAGATAAGAAGGCATGCTCAGCTTGTGTCATAAAAATGGCAGACAGGAATGCTTCTGGGCATGCTCATTTTCTTTTTTTTCAAAAAATCTTTTTTGCTGAAACAAAAGGAAAGGACACCTTGAAGGTGCATTCATATAGGAGGGCACCTGCCTCACTTAGTTGCTAATAGCATCATATCAGAATTAGAGTCGAATAGGTAAATACTGTGTTACTCTCTGGAAGAAACAATGATATATTAGATGTCCATGTCTTCAGAGAGTTTACAATATGGAAGAGACATGAGCATTCAAAAGATAGAAAGTATAAAGTGCTACACAAAAGAGTACCAATAAGTATCATGTGTGTGGCATAAACTCAAAGGTGGGGGGCCAAATAAGCTTTATGGGTGAGCCTTGAGTCTTAAAGGATGAGCACAAAGTAGATATGGGAAAGGATGGGCAAAGGTTATTCCAAATAGAAGAAATAGTATGAACAAATCATAGAGGAGGAATAACTTGCATAGAAAACAGTTCTGTTTGGCTGAAGCATAAGGTAGGAGAGGAGGAACCCAGAGTAGAAAATATAAGACAGATAGGGAGAGGTTATAGATGATCTCTTGGTAATATTGCAGTAGTCTGAGAGTAAGGAAATCTGTGGTCTGGTCCACTTCTATGACTTTAGATAAATGACCTAATCTCTTATCTTGGATTGATCACAGGCTAAGTAGGGTTGTAATACTGGATATTACTCTTTCAATGGCAAGCATTCAAAAATATTTTCTTTTATTATTTTTGTCAAATACCTTTAAATGGCTATGTACCCATTACTTCTTAAAAATTATTTTTTCAGTATTTGGAGATTGAACCAAGGGCCTTGCACATATTTTGCAAATGCTCTACCACTGGTCTGTATCCCCATCCCCTTTTTTAAAATTTTTCACCTTGAGACAGAGTCTCACTAAATTACTCAGGCTGCCTCTAGCCTGGAACCTGTAATTCTCCTGCCTCTGCCTCCTGAATTTCTGGGATTTACAAACATGTGCTGCATCTGGGTCAAATTTCAATGTGCATATGAAATCAGTTGGGGATATTGTTAAATTCAAGTCACAATAATAAAGTTTGTGGTGTTGATAAAAAGACAAAATAGATCAATGAAATAAAACAAAAATATATCCCTTTGTATCTGTTTTACTTATAACTTATAACTTGTTACTTCTAATCTTTGCACTTATACTTTATACTTTGAGCATCTCTCTTATAAACTGTTTAGAGTTGGCCCTTATCTTTTTATTCAGTTTCATAATCTATGCCTTTTAATTAAAGGGTTTATTCCAATTACATCTAATATAATTTTGAAGTTGGGTTTACACCTAACATTTTGCTATTGTTTTCTCCTATTTGTTTTGTTATATCTTTGTTGTTGTTGTTGTTGTTGTTGCTTTGTTTCTCCTTTCTTCCTTTTTTTTGGATTTGCTAAGGATTTTTAAAGATTCCATTTTTTCTCCTTTATTAGCTTAAAAACTATACTTATTTGTTTTATTTTTTTAATGGCTATTCTAGGAATTGAAAAATGTATCCTTAACATAGCAGGGTCTACTATGCCTTCATTTATATCACAACATGAGTAGTATACAAAATTTACAAAAGTATACTTCCTGTTCCCCAACTTGTCTGCTATATGTCCCGAAGTATCCACTGTTGTCATACTTCTGTATACTTTAAAATTCCTACAATAAGTTTAAGTGTTTTTGCTTTAAATAGACAGTTGACTTTTATAGAAAGTTGATATTGAAGCAATTCTGAAAAGCATCCTAAATTTACTCTCCCATTACTGTATTTTCTAAATATAGTATGTAAAGTCCTTTATAGCCCATCCCTGCTTGATTGAGTGAAGGCCAACCTTTGGTGAAGTCATTGCTATTGTTGCAATGACCCTTTAAAATTCACATTGGAGAAAAAGAGCAAAGAAGGATACTGGAGAGAAGGGAAAATACTGGCAAGAGGCTTGGGAGAATAAAACCACTTAAGCCTGTATTTAAAAAACCTCATTATGTGTCCCTTTTTGTGAAGACTAACTTGAAGATATATATTATATATATAATATAATATATAATATATATAATATATATTATATCATTATATAATATAATTATTATATAATATAATATGATATATATAATATATTATTATATAATATATATAATATATAATCATATAATATATAATAATATTATATAATATATAATAATATATATAATATATATATTATATATAATATATATTATATATTATATATATTATATATATATATAAAATACATATATATATATAATTTTATTTATTCTTTTTAGAAAGCAAGTTGTGCCGGGCATGGTGGGGCATGCATGTAATCCCAGCAACTCAGAAGTCAGGGGAAAGAGGATCACAGGTTCAAGGCCAGACACATTCTGCATAATTTAGAGAGACCTTGTTTTAAAATAAACAGTGAAAGATGGGCTGAGGGTGCAGCTCAGTGGTAGAGCACTTGCAAAGCATGTAAGAGGTCATGGGTTCAAAACCCAAGTACTAAAAAAAAACAAAAACAAAAAAAAAGAAGGCAGGTTGAAAGGCACAGTTTACCCAGGGCAATGCTGATAATTATATTTGAATTATCAGTCATTTTAGTTCCAATTCCAGAAAGCAAAATGCAAGTACTAAAGAAGGAATCTTTACTCCAAATCTCTGGGGGCAGAAAGAAATTTGTTTCTTAAGGTTATCTGGCCCTGTTACATGAGGGATTATGTTTTTGTAGGTACATTTTGTGATCTTATTTTTTTATGTAGGAAATTGAGATTCACTTAAATCTGCTAGTGTCACATTTGAGTTGAATTACATTTAAAAATTTACAACAAATATGCACTTCCTAGCTAGACATAGTGCTGCATACGTATAATCCCAATGACTTGGGAGCCTGAGGCAGAAGGATTGCAAGTTTGAGGCTAGTAGTAGCCTGCATAACTTAGCAAGACCTTATCTCAAAACTAAAAAAAAATTAAAAATGGGCTAAAGATCCAGCCCAGTGGTATCACACTTGCAAACTGTGTTTGAGGCCCAAGGTTCAATCCCCAACTACCACACACACACACATACACACATGCACAAACACAAAAGAACATCCTAATCATCTGTTTTCAATGACTATGTATCTCAATTAAAACTCATGTTCACATTATACTTTAAGTCTGTATTTCCTTTGGATATCCTTATTTATTTGCTGGGCAAGTGCTCTACCATTGAGCTACACCTCTAGCCCCTGGATACTTGGATATTCTTGTATTTTATAATATAAATTTCCATAATGAGGGTGGAAACTTGTTAATATCTGAATCATGCTTAGTGTAGAAAAGAAAGTTGGAACCATTTTAATTATCAGTAACCTTTTTTGGCACTGGTATAGAAAGAATTGTGCTTGTTTGTTGTTGTTCTCAAAGTGTTACTAAGTACCACAGTTCTGCATCTTTGGAAATCCTGTTGTGGCCTATAGAATCACTGGCTGAGTGTTATGTACCAACAGAGAGCACAACACTTAGCCATTCTTTGCATCCTTTTTTTTTTTTTTTTTTTTTTTCTTGGGTGCTGAACTCAGGACCTCACATATACTTGGCACGTGCTCTAATACCAGGCTCCACTCCTAGCCCATTTTTTTGTTTTTTATTTTGATTCAGGGTCTCACTACATTATGCAGGCTGCTTCTGGCCTTGAATTTGCGATCCTCCTACCTCTGCCTCTCAAGTTGTTGGGATTATAGGCATGTGCTTCCATACCTGGCCATTCTTTGTATTTTTAATACTGTTTGTGGCTATTTCTTTCCCTCCTGGGATGTAGGACACCTTTCATTCAAATAAATCTTCATGGTTTTAACTGCCGTGTGTCAAGTTATTGGTCTGTGGCTTCCAGCTAGTCACTGGCCTGTACTAGCAGGAAGCACACATAATTACCAGAACCATAGTGCTGCTATCTTTAGTTAAATCATCCTAGTGGTCTCCAAAAAACTTCTGGTATAAGAATTATCTTTTTCCATTTTGAACTAATGAAGCAGAAACAAGCTGTGAGCAATGTCTCTAAATAGACTTTGTTCTTTTATGCAGAATGTCCTTAATGTTAGCACTGGCAATAAGATAGCATGCATTCTATTAGTTTTACAATATTAGTGTTTTTGCAGAGTGATGGTAGGAAAACAAACTGGGTTTTATTTCTCACTGGTTAGGACTGGCTGATGATATTCCTGTGGGGGCTTATGGCATCAGCTTAAGCCATATGAAATTGCTATTTGTGTAGACAGTTTAATATGGCTCAACCTAATAACAGCTTCAGGTCTGGGACACAAGACATACTTTAATTAGTTCTCACTACATTATTGTGAGTCCCTTACAAATATTTTGAGTTGATACTTATAATTTAAAAATTGGAACTTGAAAGGCAAGATTTGTTTTGTTCTCATCCTTGCTCCATTTTTGCTCAGTGTCATTGCTCCCTTGCTCTCAAGGAAAATGAGACCTATGTGTGCAATCACAGATCTCCTGGCATTTGTCATTCTGTAGCCCCTTGAGAGGTAAACAAATGAAAACATAAATATTACTTATTTGATTTAGTTCCTTCTAATAATAATTTAAACTTGCAGCTGTTCCTTTATGAATTTTTATGACTTCTTTCTTTCTGTGGCGAAGACGATTCCATCACAGGAATATATTAGCAGTACTGAATGCCTGTCCCTTATCCCTCCCTCCATAGCTCTCTGTTTGCAGTATCATCTGCCAGAAAGGGAATTCTGGCAGCTTTGTCTGAGGGTTTTTGGTAGGAAGTACTTCAAAATAAAAACCAAGAGCTATTTTCATGACAGACCTTCTAAAATCATATTCAAGTAAGTTACATTAGAGCTGTCATCCCTTATAGCTAAAAGTAAGCATACTCAATTTAATCATGTTAATTAAAATGTACTTGCATGCAAGTGTTCTTATATATTAGTACTCATGGTTGGATTTAAATTATATTGATAGAAAACAGCCATTTCCTCACACTTTCAAATACAAGTCAGGTTTCAGAACATGGTCTTCAGCATGGTTGTTTTTTGGGGAAAAAAAAAGTAATTCAGCCAAGGCTGATCTTGTTTTTCCTTTATTCTTTAAGCCAGAAGCAATTACTTTTCATTTCAGGATTAAGCGCAGTAATGTTGCCATTCGTCGGGGAGGCTCCTGGTTTCAGCATGTCCCTCTGGTTCCCAGCCAGCCCTGGCTGTGCAGGTAGCAGCTGGGGCTGGGAGTGCCTCTCCAGCCCACATTCCTTGGCCATGAATTTTGCAGCTCTGTTTATCTGATGAAGACCTCCTGGTAGTAAATTGCTCATGACATTGTCACACAAACCTTAAAAAATGATGTGGAAAGATACTGAATATTTTTTCCCCCTGCAATGCCAGCCAGTCCTGAATTTCTCAGCTTGTCCACTCTGGCTGATTGCCACAATGGCCTAGTACTGAGATCCAATGAGAACCATCCTACATACACCAAACTCCAACAGGATGCCTCCAGGGCCTCTCTGTGAGCTGCCACTCTAGCCTGCTCAGGGAATTTTCAAAATTACATCTGCCCCTTTGGAGAGTCTCACTCCTCTGTACTGATGATTTACTTGAATTTATACAACTGTCTTGTAGAATCTTCTGGGGATTGGTTCCAGGGTCCCCTCAGATACCAAAATTTGAGGAGGTTCAAGTCCTTTATGTAAAATGGTCTAGGATTTGCATAACCCACACATATTCTCTCATATACTTTAAATCATCTTGTTGTTGTTAGGTGCCATTGACTCAGTGCCCGACTCATAGCAACCCAACATACAATAGGTGAAAGAGTGTTGTTATGGCTTCTCTGCTATTCATAGGGTTTTCAATAGCTGATTGATTTAGGGGAGTGGGTTGCTGAGTCCTTCTTCCAAGTCTACAGTACCTGGTGTTCCCAGGCAGTCTCCCATCCAAGTACTAACCAGGGCCAACCCTGCTTAGCTTCCAAGATCTGATGAGTTCGGACACTACAGTGGTATGGCTGCAGGCAAATAATCTGTAGAGTGTTTATAATATCTAACACAATATAATTTCTATGTAAATAGTTGTTATACTGTATTGTTTAGGGAATTATGACAAGAAAAAGTCTATACATGTTTAGTACGGAGGCAATATTATTTCTGAATAATTTGATCTGTGGTTGGTTAAGTCCAAGCAGGCACAACCTGAGGATACAGAAGGAAAACTGCACTTTTAATCTACAAATGCCATCATCAACTTCAGCACACAAAATCCCCTCTTCTTTCTCTCAAAACACATGCTTTACTTAGGATAGCTGAGATGGCTATATAGCATGGCTTTCTCATTATTTCATGTGTTTTCATTTTGCTTTCTCAAACTAGATTGTAAATTCCTTAAGAGACAGAGACCTAAGAACTAGAAACACACATACAGACATATAGACAGGAAAGAAATAGACAGACTTTGCTCTAAATATAATCCAAAAAATTCACCTTAACATGTTTAGGAGACTTGAGTTCTTCCGGTATAATAAGTAACTCTTCTCCTTTCTCCTGGCTGCCCTCTGCTGGAACTGGTAGTGAGTAGTTGTTGTTACACACCCTCAAGTCAGGTCTAATTCTCAGCGACCCTCTGTACAACAGAATGAAACACTCCCAGACACTGTGCCATGCCAGGAACTCTGTCAGTGCTTCTCTGCTCTACATAGGGTTTTCAGTGGCTGATTGTTTCGGGATTGGGCTGCCAGGTCCTTCTCCAAGTTTTGTGGTGCTGGAGATGGAACCCAGGGTCTCAGAAAGCACAGAACAGCACTCTATCAACTGAGGTAAATGGAGTAGTAAGATGGCTGAAGTGGGACATAGTAAGGGAAATAAGGGAAGACAAGGGGCTTCTCTGATGGAATAGAAAGTTGAATAAATATGATGTGTTGTGTCTACAGCCTACATCTTTGGAACTTCTTATTATGTGCCCTTGCATAACTAGCAACCTCTTCACAAGACACCTTATTTGTTCAATGGTATACAGGCATGTGATTCTGACTACCCACCTGAGACAGAACAAATGACCTTGTATGTCCTTTTCCTCCTCTGTGTTTTGTTTCATCTCCAGAAACATCCAGTGATGGCCTATAGATGAGCCAGGTCCTGCCCTCTCCCAAACATAAATAGCCTCTCTGTTCACCAGTCTCTTGGAGCCTTCACCTCTTCCACCTATGCAAGGTATTTACAAAGGTTTGGCAAAGTCTGCCAGTCTGGTAATGCAATGCAAGAGATAAGTCTGAAACTCTAGACTGGTTTCTTATTTCAAACAGCAGCAGGTTGTGTCAGCTGCTGAGGCAGCCCATTTGCCCTTGGAGAGGAGAAGGAAGAGTGTGTGATCACTCTGTGACCTCTCCTTCCTGCTGTCTCACAGGGAGTGTGGACAGTCCCCTCCCCTGCCTGCTCTTTATCAAGTGGCTAGATGTTACGAAAAAGAAGAGGAAAAACAAAGTTATTTTGTATTATTATTATTATTATTATTATTATTATTATTATTATCATTAGTTTCTGGGATAGTCTCTGGGAAGCAGAATCCATTAACTGAATCCATTTCAGTATCTATGGTTAATTAATTTAGGCAGCTTTAATGTAATTTTATTATGTAGACTTTTAAGAGCTGTTCTGGTAAATGCCCAGCCCATAAATACTAGCACTGCCTAGTATGTATGAAACCCTTTTGGAAGGCTGAATATGAATTATGGTCCAGATATTAATCTGTACACTACTTCATCCAGACAATGCAAAGATGCTTTTTCATAGTTTGAACAATGTTAAGTTCACTTGGAAGTAGGGAAAACTGCTTAGATCTGACACTCTACATTTTAAGTCTGGTTGCCTCCCCAAACACAACTTTGATAATCAGTTTCACCACACTGTGGACTAAATAATTGCTTCCGCATTTCATTCTGTAAATTAAATACTAGACTGTGAATTACTAGAAGAAATAGCATAGTTATCCAATAAACCTTTCTTATAAAATCACAGCATTTTAATTTATTATATGCATTAACATTTATTCATTTGTAAGATTTCATCAATCAATTTTCCATTGAAAAAAAGATACCACTGGAAGCAACAGTGGAGAAATGCTGAGTTCCAAAAGCAATGTTGTGAAGGGCATCAGGGCTGGTATTCCAGGCACAGGTTTAACTAAATTACAGTCAATAACCATGTGGCTCTGAGTATAAACCCACATTTTTAAAGTATCCACCTTATGAACTGACTCTCTTGGAATGTCAAAATTTAAAAAAGAAAATATTTGGACTTCACTATTTAAAAGGTGTGCTATATTTGTTCAATATTACGGTAACCTCTGATATTATTTAAAAATATTTATTTTGCCTATTTGACAGCCTTCTACACTGAGCTTGAGTTTTAATTTTGTTTACAGTACTACATTTCAATAGTTGGCTTTAGATTAAGTGAGAATGGGTATTTTGTGGTGATTTTATTAATTATTTGCTTTTGAAAATATTTTAAGCTGAAAGTCACTCCAAAATAGAAGCTCTAAGAATCACTACTACTGAATAAATGTTAACTTTAAATCATTTATTCATTTTGTTCACTTCACAAAAACATATTTTACATATATCGGGATCAGCTTATCTGTAGGTAGTATGGTGTGAGTGTTCCCTATAGGACATTTAATTGTCATTGTAACAGCATTAAGAGTTGGGACCTTTACAAGATTGTTAGGATTAAAGCCATTACCACAGAAATGGGTTAGTTATAGCAGGGGTGAATTCCTTATAGGAAGGGTGATTAGGCCTGATTTCCTCTCTCTCTAAGTACTCATCTGCCCTTTCACCACATTATGGCTTAGCTTAAAGGCCCTTGCCATATGCTAGTGCCATGCTCTTGGTCTTCCAACTCTCTAGAACTGTGACCCAAATAAACTTTTGTTCTTTATAAATTATCTGATCTGTGGTATTTAGTTATAGTAGCAAAGAATGGACTAAGATGATAGGAAAGGTAGGCATAGCCCTTGGAGCCCACAATACTTTCAGGGACTTATGAAAATGTTTCAATTTATTTTAAAATCATAAAAAAAGAAGCAAAGAAATTTTAGGTCAAAGAAAATGCTTATGAACTGTCATCTTTTGGCATCCTTAGGCGATTGGTTCCAGGACTTTCCTGGGATACCAAAATCTATAGATGCTCTGGTCCCTTATATGAAATGATATAGGATTTGCATATAACCTATGCACACCCTCCTATATACTTTAAATCATCTCCAGGCTACTTATAATACCTCATACAATATAAGAGCTGTATAAATTGTTGTTGTGCTATATTATTTAGGGAATGATGACAAAAAATATCTATACATGTTTAATACAGATACCATTTTTTAAAGATCTGCAGTTGGTTAAATCCATGAAAGGGGACCAAATGGGTACTGGGGGCCAACTGTATAATATTAATACAATTATCTTTACATTAATATCATCATAAAATAGAATTTTAAAAATTTTTAATGAAGAGGCTCAAGAAGGCAAAAGTCCCAGGATAAAAGTCATAATGCAACTCTGCATACTACATGCTAGATTTTTATCTATACTAGATTATAGGGATAAAATATAATTAAGACACAGTTTATATATTCAAAGCACTCAGAGCCTAATGAAGCAAATGGACATAAAGTAGATGTATAGTTTATAATGTTGGTTTTCTTGACATTGAAAGAATTATGACATGCTGAAGGACAAATGGATTTTACTATGAAAGGTCATTTGATGCATAGACTGATCTTATCTTTCTTTCAATTAAACTTACACAAAATAACATATAAGTAGATGCTATATAGACAGCATACCTATAAATGTTTGTTCATTTCAAGCAACACTGATACTGTCATTCAGATATATAAGTCAAAATGCTCATATTTTATAAGAACCATTTTTCAGTAAGGCCACAAAGGAAATCCCAGATACTGGGTATCAATGGTCCAGTGAGGAAATTGAGAAATGAGATTTGGTTCTCTCTAATTGAGCAAAGATTAGTTGCTTAGTTCAGTAAGGGTTTTATTGAGGCCCCAGAAATGAAACAGAATCTAAGTTTCATTTTCCCTCTTCATAAAATTTCTTATTTATGTGAGATTCAGCATTCATTTTTATACTCTTTTTAATGCCATAATTGGAGTAGTCGCAAAGTTTGCTTTAACCTAAATCTTCCTTTTTAATATTCGAGCCCATTTTTACAGTTTTTGTTTTCAATTATAGAATGATTTAAATTTTTTTCCTGTTTTCAGAGCAATTTACCTGCACTATCTTATTACACACACACAAAAGCTTTTTGAATAAGTAGGACATTATGGGACACTGGAAAGAGCACAGACTCAGACAAACCTAGCTATAAGACTTCAGCTGTCCCACTGTGGTGTTGGATCCTATCAGATCTTGGAAGCTAAGCAGGGTCGAGCCTGGTTAGTACTTGGGTAGGAGACCGCTTAGGAACACCAGGTGCTGTAGGCTTGGGAGAAGGACTTTGCAACCCACTCCCAAAAAACAATCAGCCACTGAAAACCCTAGGAATAGCAGAGAAGCAGTAACAATAGTGTTTCACCTGTTGTATGTAGGGTTGCTGTGAGTCAGACACCAATAGCACCTCAATAGCACCTAACAACAACAAAATGTATAACTTTGGTTGCTTTATTTAACTTCATTTGCATCTTATCTTCCTCATCTATAAAATGATGATTATTATAAATGCATCACAAAGTTGTCACAGGAATTAGAATATGTTAGGCATTATGCCAGTACCTGGAATACAATAGATATCAAGTAAGTAGCTACTATTATTATTGACCATACTTTACAAATTATGAAACAAAAACAAACATAGTAAATACTTGGGCTAGTATTGAAGGGCTAAGGCACCCAGTTATTACAGGAAAATTTCAGCCTTAGTTTTGATCAAGTCTTATTGGCAATGAGGGTGTAGAACACAATGAAACTGCAGAAGCAAAGGTGCAAAAAGAGCACTAACATGGAATCAGCCAGATAATCAATAGCCAGGCGTACTTATTGAACACCTTGTAAGTATAAGGCATTCCATGTACACTTGGCCAGTGTGGGTTGCAAATGATAGAATCTCAACTTGCTCACACAAAAAGGAGAATTTTTATTTGAGCAAGATATGGGGAGCTGTCCTGGGGATTTCTGGATTCAGTGTCAAGAAAACTTGTTATACTTCTCCCCTTCCCACCCCAATTGTGTTATCTCATGGACTACAGGCTTAAATGTCTTTCTTTCTTTGTTATTGTTTTTGTTTTGTTTTGTTTTGTTTGTTTTTTTGAGACAGAGTCTTGCTACTTAGCTAAGGCTGACCTCGAACTTGTGGCCTCCTGTCTCAGCCTCCAGAGTACTGGGATTACAGATGTGCACCACCTCACAGGCTTGAATTTCTCTCTTAAACATACATACTTTTATTGATTGATTAATTGTAGTACTGGGGGATAGAACTCAGGGCCTCATGCCTCACACTTGCTTTGCAAGCATTCTACCACTGAGCTGCATCCTTGGCCCATTTTTTACTTTTTATTTTGAGACAGAATCTTGGTAAGTTATGCAGGCTGCCTCTGTCCTTGAACTTGCAATCCTTCAGCCTCTGCCTACTGAACCACTGGGATTATAGGCCACTGTGCCCAGTTTTAACATAAATACTTTTAAAAGAAAACATTATAAATACTTAGGTATATACTTTGAGAAAGTAGACTAGAGACTGGACCACAGACTGACATCTCTGTTGTTTGTAAAATTGCAAGACATGTTGTCCTACTGGAAAGCATTATTCTAACAGATTGCTTAATGCTTTGCTTCCCTGTAGGGTAGGTTGGGGGGTGGGGGCTCAAAGCAGACTTATAAATTGGATTTTATAGTGAATGAACTTTTCTTAGTGTCTTTATTGGGCTTATTTATGACATCGGACTGCTTATTCTTGTCTCCAATGGTCCAGTGACCACTCACCATAATAGTAGTGGGAGGACCAATTTATCATATTAGAGATCTAGAGAGCTTGTGACTGGGTAACTAGCTATCGTTTTGAATTTTTATGCCAACACCATCATTTCTCTGCTAGTTTCACATTTCTCCTATGGGTCAAGCCCTCAGTCGAAGGTTACCTTGATTAGTTTCAGGTCTTTGGTCATGAATCCTCTAAACTTCTTTTACTCAAAATGTTTCTTCTTTTTATGAACTCTTTTTTCTTCCTGTCTCAAAATTAGAGATATCTGTATTCTTTTCTTGCATTCGATTCTTCCCCTTCTCAGCTCCTTAGGAAACTTACTGTACCCATTACTTCATCTTCTATTTGCCTCTTCAATTACCCCTCTCCACTGCATCTTCCTCCCTTAGTCTACCTGCAAGACTGCTCCATCGAGATATCAAATGAGATCATTTATGGGAAGTTCTCTGTTACTCTAAGGTGGAATATAATATGGATAGTATGGATATCCTTTCTTTTTCGTAATCAGCTAAAAAATGTTAATATAAAGACTCATTATGCAGTGTCTTAAAAATCTGACCTCTGTTTCCTAAAAGACTACATTGAGGGCCTATAACATTGTTTATCTTTGTTCCAGCATTTGACACATACCCTCCTTTCTCGGTTTCTGTTATCTATCTGGTTCACCGCCTGTCCCTCTTGACAACTGTTGTTTCTACTTCAATGATCCTCTTGTTCCTTCTACTTGTGAGTGTGAGTAGTTTCCACTATTCTATTATCCACTTCTCTCCTCCCCTGCCCCTTTCTCCCCCTTTCTCCCCCTCTCTCTCCCCTGGCTTGCTGTCTCATGCTTTTTAAACTACCCACAGATCTCTCTTTTCCTTTCAATTCCTCTTAAATGGCTGCTCATAATTCTCACTTGGAAGTCTTACTAGCACCCAAACACAGTATTAAAATAAACTCTTACCTCACTCCAATATCTTTCACCCTATCTCAGCCAAGTGTTACTTCGCTACTCAGTCACGTAGACTTGAAACGTGGTTCCATCATTGTCTCCTCTCTCCCTTATCCCTGAATTCAATTTCAGCTATATTTTCAGCACATACTGTTCTGTTTCTCCCTTCACTCATGTCTCTCCCCTCCTCCTTCTCTTCTCTCAGGCAGAGACTGTCCAGGCTGCTGCCTATTATTTTGTTTTCAGTGAGGTTGTCCAGAAATATTTTGTGGCTACACTTTTTCTCTTCTTCATTCTTAGTTGTTTCATTTTTCTGGACTGAACCATTTGAATTTTATTCATAGAGAGTTCTAAGTCTTTTCCTACTCCAGTACCTTTCTCAGAACTTAAATATACACTAAAGATGTTTAGAATGGTCTTCATAACATTCCATGCAAATAACAGCCAGGTGTAACTATTATTTATAAGCAATGATATAACAAAAATACATTCCATAGCAATATATTTTAATTAACATAATCTGCACCTTCAAATATAGTTGTATCTTCATGTTAGGACATTTCAACCATATTTGATTCAGAAAGCTGAAGTTTTGAGGATGTAAAGATGTCCTAATGAATATGCATTGAACTTATTGCTTGGGTTTTGATATTTTTCCACCAGTCATCAGAATGTAATTCTGATTTATGCCTGATCTCATCAGAAATATCAGCTTTTAATCCCTAAGACTCAAGTCTTCTTATGTTGTTTCTGCAGATCCTATTAACAAGGAATAATCAAGAACAGTTTCAGTTTTCTCAACTTTGACATTAAGGATGTATGATGCAATGATAGCCTACTGCGCAGCTATTAAAAATTTTTTATGTGCATATATGGAAATATCTCTGTTGGGGACTGAATGTTTATGTCCCCCTCAAAATCCATGTATTAGTGTCCTAACCACAAATGTGATGATATTTGGAGATGGAGCCTTTGGGAAGCAATTAGGGTTAGATGAGGTTATAAGGGTGGGGCTTTCATGATGGTATTAGTGCCTTTATGAGACAAGACAGCAGAGAACTTGCTGGTTCTCTGTCCATCATGCAAGGACACAGCAAAAGGCAGTGATCTATGTCAGGAAGAGATCCCTGATCAGAACCTAACCATGCTGGTGTTTTCAGCCTTCAGAAATGTGAGAAAATACATTTCTGTTTTCTAAGCTACCTAATCTATAATATTTTCTTATGGCAGCCTGAATTAACAAATAAAATCTGCAAGCTATATTTTTCAGCTGGGAAAAAATGGTGATAAAATAATGCTATACGTAGGGAGAAGAGAAGAAGGTAAGATGAGCTACATTCACATCGTCTTGTTTATGCCCACACCACCCTGGCATCCGATCCCCTCTGATCTGAAGCTAAGCAAGGTCGGGCCTGGTTAGTACTTGGATGGGAGACCACCTGGGACTACCGGGTATTATAGGCTTGGGAGAATGACCCAGCAGCCCACTCCCGAAACAATCAGCCATTGAAAACCCTATGAATAGCTAAGAAGCACTGACATAGTGCCAGGCATGGCATAGTGTAGGGGAGTGTTTCATTCTGCTATACACAGGGTCGGGCTTGACCCGATGGCACTTAACAACAGCATACCATCTTATAGAAATATTTTTAAAATCCTGCAAAGGGTAACAACAATGAGAGAACAACAATGTTGGGTACCTATTCTGCAGGGATAGGAATTTGGCAGATAGATGACAGAAGTGGAAAGGCTGTATTGCCATATATCTTTTTATGCATTTTGATGCTTAAGCTAAGTAAAGCTGTTATCAGTTCAAGAAATTAAATAAATAAAATTTTCTTAATATAATAACAAAAGTATCTGACTTGAAGAAGCAAAATTCTATTGAAAGAAGAAAAGTGCTGATTAACAGAATAATTACAGCAAAAGTTTATGTTTGATGCAGGTAAAATTTAAATAAGATGAGCAAATGGGAAAAGTTGTATTGAATTGTTTTCTCCATTCTTTAACAATCCCCATGACAATGTAGATAGTTTTTATTGTCTGCTGCCCTTTTCTTGGATCTATATCAGTTACTGCCAGCAGAGCAGTGTGTGTGTGTGTGTGTGTGTGTGTGTGTGTGTGTGTGTGTGTGTCTATCTATCATCTATCTATCTATCTATCGATCTACCTATCTACCTATATTCCTATTGGTTCTGTTTCTCTAGAGAACACTGACAAATATAAGGGTCTTATATAGAAGGACAATTGCCAAAAAAAAAAAAGACCTGATCATTCTTTTCAAAGAGGTTGATGCCTCTTCTAAAGAACAGATGTAACTCTTCTTACAAACTACTTTGGACCATTAAGGATCTATTTGTTTTGTTGTTGTTGTTGTTGTTAGGTGCCATCGAGTCGAGTCCTACTCATAGCGACCCTATGTACAGCAGATCAAAACACTTGCCGATTCTGTGCCAGGCAAACGATCTTATTTATGTTTAAGCCCATTGTTGCAGACACTGTGTCAATCCATCTGGTGGAGGGTTTTCCTTTTTTCATTGGCCTGCCACTCTCCCAAACATGATGTCCTTCTCCAGGGATTGTTCTCTCCTGACTACATGTCCGAAATATGTAAGACACAGTTTGGCCATTCTTGCTTCCAAGGAGCACTCTGGTTGTACTTCTTCTAGGACAGATTTGTTGGTTCTTTTGGCAGTCCATGGTATATTCAATAGACGTTTTAGGGATGTTATATCATTTTATCCCAAAGTGTTCTACTTATATGTCATTCTGATAATTTCACTGTTTAACATGTGTCAATAATTTCTTCTCCATTAGTTTCAGGATAAAAGCCAAACTCCAAAATATGTTATTCAAAGACCGTGGTCATCTGACCTCTGCTTCTCTTTCTACCCCCATCTTCTCATTTTAGCTGTTTCCCCATGACCCCAAGTGTCTTTCTGTCCCAGGCCTCCATGTCTTTGGAAATGCCATTTATATTGCCTAGACCACCCTTCCATTTGTTCCTGTTGTTAATGTTCCTCCAACTTGAAGTGAGTAGTTTTTTTTTCTTAGATCACTCTATAATTATTGCACATTATTGAGATTCGCTGCGTGCTTGTTTCTTTCCATCAGACTTAATAAGTTCAGGGAGTCATTGCATGTTCACTTTGCCTTGCCAATGCTGACATCCAGTAGGCACTTGATGGTTGAATGAATGAATAAATATATAGCCTGGCTGAAGTTTTAAAGACAGAAATATTGTAATACCCTATAATACAATCCAAACCAAGGCTTAGGGAAAATGCTTGGCAGGAGGATTCCAACTCTGCACTTTAAGAGTGTTATTCAGCCTTGGATTGACTTGTAAGAGATGAAATCTGTCAGGACAATTCTCTATGAGCCTTTTGATTTTTTAGAAAGCTTTCAATTTTGTACATTGTTGTGTGTGAGGTTTGAAAACTACATGCTTCTACATACAAGGCATCTCTTTGACAATCTCCCATTTAAGAGCATTTCACTTCTAACATTCTAAAGCATTAATGACAGCTCTCAGTCCAGTGGACTTTCATCCTTATCTCCAGAAAACCACATTTCTTATGCTTTGTGGTAGTTAGTTACATATCTCTCAAAATCGCCCTGGGGAAGCAATGCTTCAACTACAACCTCAGATCCATAGTTGCTTGCTAGGAAGTAAGAGAGACAGCAAGTTGAACTCACCTACTTTGTACTTAGATATCTTTCTCAATATTCTTTTAAAATGTGAAAATTTCATAAAACAAACCTAACAATTTCTAGCCAAAATAATTAGGTTTCTAAGCTAAAAGGAGGCTGGGGGTTAGCTCAGATGGTAAAGTGCTGCTCTGTACTTTCTTGAGACCCTGAGTTTGATCCCCAGCACTGCAGAAGTGGGAGAAGGACCTGGCAGCCCACTCTTGATACAATTGCAAAACAATCAGCCACTGAAAACCCTGTGAACAGCAGAGAAGCACTGGCATAGTTCAGGGCACGGCACAGTGTCGAGGAGTGTTTCTCATTCTGTTGTATATAGGGATGTTATGAGCTGGGCCTGACTTAACAGCACCTAACCACAACAAGCTAAGGGGTCTAGTTTTGGTGAATTTCAGCTTTGTCAGTAAGGTGCTACCAAGACTGATTTTAGAGATAGGCCCACTATCTTTGGTTAATTCAGTTTGCCCTGAACAAAATAGACAAAATTGATGCTTGAATACCAGCTATTCAGACATGCTTGTATAAATATGTCTTCATAATATTTTGTTTTCATAGTTTATTAACTTTGTCTTCGGGATGTGGTTAAAATGTGTCCACTGATACATCAAATATATTAGGACTCATTTTCCATGGTAAAAAGAACTGTTAAAAGCCAAGCACTAATCTCCAAAAGAGGAGTACGTTTGACCTGGATGATATGTGGTGGAAGGCAAAACTTAAATCCAATAGAATTTGCCAGACTATTGTTCTGATGCCATTTCATGCAAAGTTTAGATTAAGAACACAATGAGTCCTGTGATCTCTCTCCTGGTGTAGTTTACTTGTTTTATGGTCAATAAATCTGCAAAATCTCCAGATATACTCTCCTTGAGGAAATGGTCTTAATTAATTAGCTCTTTTAAAAAACAGTGGTTCTCCTGTGGTTTGCTCTTATAATGGTCTCTTCACTCAAGAACTAAAGGACTACCTAAGCTAATGGTCTTATTTGTTCCTAATATAATGTGTTTTACCTGTTTAATTCATGCAGTTGTTTATCATATCACTTATGTATCTCTGTTTATCATTGTTTGTCCAAAACAGTAAGGTATCAAAAGGTGAGACTTGAGTGTCCCTATTTTCTGAGGAGCCTAATCCATATTAAATGGTATTAAATAAGTAACAGGAATCTATAGTTGGCTGATAAAATGTGAATTTAACATTGAAAAAAAGTTATCAAGGCTCCAGTTGTGCTATTCATAGCACACAATGATCTGTAGTAGTAACTAAAGAAGTTTAGTATCATGTGAAAGCTGTGATGAAAATGTCCAAAATAGCCAATTTCAAATGACTCATAGGATACTTGTATGCCTTCCATTGCTCATATGCTTTTGCTTAAAAGTTATGGTTCAATTTTTATTACTCCAACCAGATACTGAAAGGTATCCAGGAGGTCAAATTAGCCAATTTTCCACACACCAGTAGTTCAAGAAATAGGGTTGCTGAGAGAGAGGGTGATAATGATTACTAAACTATATCTTTAGGGATTATTGTGGAATTTATATCTTGATGGTCAACTTGCATCAACAAATCAACATAGAGTGTATTGTAGAACCATGGAGAAATTCCTGTTTCTGTTGTAAGCTCTGTATATTTCATTTGACACTAGAAGATCTTTCCGCATGAGAAAATTAAATGGTTCACCTTGATGGACTAGCAGAACTCAGAGGAGCAAGCTCTAAAGGAAAAGCACAAATTTTAGAACTGAAGAATTTAACCTTTGTTCTAGTCTTCTCTTCTGTCAGCCTTGTCAGCAGGAAAACTGTCAAGGTTGATTTCAAATGAATCATCCTTGGCAGCATTTTTGCCCCCAGAATCGCTTATCTGTCACTTCATGGAAATTGCTACTTGCCCTCAGTGGTAAGCAATATTAGCTCAGACACTGCACATAATTCATTATACCATAAAATAGAAAAAAAAACCCATTTTATACATTACATATAAGTATACATTACATATTAAAAGTAAATGGATAGTTAGATACATAGGTAGGTAGGAAGGTAGTTAGGTAGATTAAAAAATTCCCTGAGCTGGCTATGTATCAATAAAGCTGAGCAGTTTTAGAGTTAAGTTCTGAAACCACATCCTTTTGATCACTTGCTCCAGTGTTCTTCCAAAAGATTAGGAAATGTTTGGCTGAGAGACAGCCATTAAAATGTGCAGAGAAGCTAGGCACTGTGGTTCATGCTTATTATCACAGTAACTGGGGAGGAAGAGGCAGCCTTTGCAATTTAGCAAGACCCTGTCTCAAGATAAAAAGTAAAAAAATGTGCTGGAGGTGCAGCTCAGGGGTAGAGCACGTGCAAAAACATGCGTGAGGCCCTGGGTTCAGCCTCCAAGTACCACAAAAAAAAAAAAAAAAGATAAAATAAAATAAAGTAAAATTAAATTAAAATACAATGTACAGAGAAGTACATTTTTCCAGTGCTTTTTAATATTCTACCGAGAAGACCCACATATTTCTTAATATTTTTCAAATGTATGAAAACTGAGTCTATTGATAACATTTCTTTGTTATTAAAAAAAAAGCAGACTCGGTAGGCACTTACGTCTTTAAGACATAGAATTAGAATATTTTCACTTTTGGAGTGTGTATGTGATCAAATATGATCATATGCTCTAATGTGAATTTTGGTTTTGACCTCTACAACCAGAGTAAGTGTTGGGGCTTAACAGCTAGTGAGTTAAGAACAGACAATGAATGGTGCTTCTTTCACAGGCTCTGAGAGCCAGCATTTCTCATACAATTCAGAAATCCAAAGGGCCCTGAAAAACAATACATTTTAGTAACAAACTTGGTGTCCCAAGTTGACATGAAACCTCACAATACTCATTCACCTCACTTGATGAGAATATTACTGTGTTTGATTTTGGGCTGCTGCCCCAGGCCCATTGAGGTATTCCGAAAACAGAAAGCCATATTATTTTCCTAAAATTTTTAAAAGTCTGTTTTTTAATGCATCTAGTACCAAATATTTTAGGTAAGAGTTGGTTAACAGTATGCTTCCTCAAAATACAAAGACTTAGAAAATTGCTGGAGGTGGTATCATATTAAATCTTCTATCACCCATATGGCTGGTTAGTTTTTCTCAAAACACATTGTACATAATTCTAACACTTATCATAACATATTTATAATTTGTTCTCAGTCTTTCCATTTGGACTAGACTTATAGCTGCTCCAAAGAGAAATATCTTTTAAAAATTTCCTTGTTTCTGATTACAAATATATGCTTTTTTCCCCTTCCCTCCCCTTTTAATTCTTAGGGGTTGAACCTAGGGCCTCCCTTATACTGTACAAGTGGCCGCACCCCCAGTCTATATATATATATATATATTTTTTTTTTTCACTTTTTGAGACAAGGTCTCGCTAAATTACACAGACTGCCTCTAGTCTCGAACTTGCAATCCTCCTGCCTCTGCCTCCCGAGCTGCTGGGATTACAGACATGCGTCACCACACCCGGCTTTATTTTTTTACTTTGAGATAGGCTCTCACTAAGTTATTCAGGCTGCTTCTGGCCTCGAAACAAGTATATGCTTCTCAAAGAAAATTTGAAAATGTATATAAGCTCAAAGAAGATAAAAATCACATATACTGTAGTAGGTGAACACAGTCTGCCAAAGAGTCTGTGTTCACCTTTGGCTCCAGTGCCCATTCATCCTGCACTATCTCCATCTCTCCTGGGTTGGGGGATTCTTCCTCTGATGTGGCATGCAATCACTCACATCTTCATGCTGGGTGATTTCTTTGCTTTTTGATTGCTGTAGATGAACAATCCACTTTCCATAGTATACCTCAATTATTGATACATACTAATAAAAAAGTTTTTATATATTGTTTATAGAGATGAAAATGTTAACAACCTGGTTTTAATAACTGCACATTGTATGCGTGAACTGAATTATCACTCTGCCCCATCAACATGTACAATTAAAATACTAATGAAAAATCACATATAATCTTTGTTCTAAAAGAAAACCAAAGTTGCTATTGTTGTTGTTGTTGTGTGCTGTCTAATCAGGCCCAGCTCATAACCATCATGTTTACCACAGAATGAAATACTACCCTAAATACTGTGCCATCACTCAATCTTTTTGTTTGGACCCATTGTTACAGACACTGTTTCTTCTATTGAGTCGTGACACAACAGCAACTGGAGGTTTCACGGGCTTTACTCCATTCCCATCATTAAGGCTGACCCTACTTTGAGGAGGCCATTCTTCCCCAGTAGTCTTTTGAATGACTTTCAGCCCCCCCCCCAAGGGGGGGCATCATTTTCTGGCAATATATTTGACAGTGCTTCTATGCACTCGTAGGGCTTTCAATGGCTAATTATTTCAGTAGACTGCCAGGTCCTTCTCCCTAGTCTGTCTTAGTCTGGAATCTCAGCTGAAACGTGTCCACTGTGGGTGGTCCTGCTGGTATCTGAAGTACTGGTGGCATAGCTTTCAGTCTCAGAGCAACACACAAGCCCCCACAGCATGAGATGGGGGAAGATGCTATTATATTTCATTAAATCTTTTTTCAAATGCATGTTCTTCAAATAAAACTGATTAAAACACTATTATTATTATTATTATTATTATTATTATTATTATGACAAAGTTTTACTATGTAGCCCAGGCTGCCCTTGAATTCCCAATCCCTCTGCCTCAGCCTCCTGAATGCTGGAATTACAGGCATATTCCACCATGCCTAACATTAAAAGTATTCTTTATAATGGCTACAGAGTATCCCACAGATATGGACACATCACGATTTATTTAACTAGTACTCATTATTGGGCTTTCCTGTTGTTTCCAATTCTTAATATGAATAAAGAAAGTGTTTATTAATCAGACTATTAGCTATGATGCCCAGTACAGTCACTCAATATAAGAGCACTTGAATTGATTCTTTTCATCTAAGATTGTAGCTTGAATAGATTTAGTGGTTTTGGACCCTTCAGAGGAATCTGAAAGAATGAATCCAGAGTAGATACATTTGGTTATAGGAGAGACCACATAAGCCTGGCAGAGAGAGGCAACACAAAGGAATTGCTAAGGGTGTGTGGAGTGAGGAGTGAGGAGCACACAACAATTTCTAAGATTAATTTTGACTGTGTCATAGTTTACTGACCAAGTATTGAACCATCTACATGGTTTAGTTCTACATTTCTGCAGAAGTATCTGTTTTGTCACATGCTGTGTTTTCTCTTTTAATTGCTCACAGTTGTTCCTATGAGAGCAGACCTGTGCTTTTTGAATTTAATTGAAGGTCTGCTTTAGAACAATGTAAAAAGAAGATACTATCTTCTTAGATTTCAGCATTTTGTGATGGGCACAGTCATTTCTGGACATTCCCAAGTCAGACTGTGAGAACCCGGTGCAGGACATGTGGTTAGCCTGCACCAACAGGACTCTGCAGCAGGGCCAAGCACATGGAGACAAGAGCACCATTTTTACACAAAAGGGCCAAATGAGGTCCAGTAAACTGAGCTAGCAATGTCTACTTGTCTGGTGTTCCGATGATCCTCACATGGACCCACCTCCACATTGTCTGTTACCATAATATCTACCACTGACATTGCCTTTGATTTATGGATAAAACTACACTTCTTTCATACCAGCAAACACTGTTGTAGTACTCGATAACCAATTAGTGGTGCAGACACTGGGTGTGGTAATATTAGTGTTCACATAGTTTGTTTAATTTAATCAGGCAGTTAATTTTCTTCTGGTGTCTTTGTAAAAGAAAAACAGGAAAGAGGAAAAATAATATCAGATTATTAACTACTTTTTCAGCTACTGCCTCTTGGGCTATAGAAAATCATGAATCTCTTAAAAAGCAAAATGCAAAATAAAATAAGATAAAAATTATGTTTAAATTTTCAAAAGGCAACAAAAATAGAATTTTTCAAGGACATATTAGTTTCAATATTATAAACTAACATAAAATTATATAACATACTATATTATACAGGAATATAAAGTCCTAAAGGCTGTCCTCAGAATGTTCAGAGCCCACCCTTCATCAACTGACCCTCATTCATCTTCTCTGACAATAATGCTAAGTCTCTTCCCCAATCTCCAGCTTACCTTTCGGCGACCATTTCTGATGAAGATCAGAGCACTATTGCAACAGCAGACAATAGACTAACACCTAAGAAATATGAATTAAGTCACACCAGGAAGGATAATTTACCTGAAAGGGTAATCTCTAAAATCAAGGTGTCGGAAAAAGTTCTTGGTAAAAAGCAAACAGAGTCAAAACCTTTTTCCTTTCTTAAAGATGCACCCCACAGTCTTCAGTGAGAACTCACAGGTTTTCAAGAAAAGTAAAATTCTAATTTTTCTATATAATATGCTTTCCTACTTCCCCCCTTAAAATGGTGTTATCTATCATAGCATTTCCACAGGAAAAACAAATTGCTTTCCAAGGCAACGTTTTTTCTTTTGTTCCCTAGATTTTTGAAACATTATTGCAGTAATGGCTTTTCAATTTTTTTCCACTTTTGAGCTGGCAGATGGCATTGTTAATTAATCTTTTTCAATATAGCAAATACAATAAGACAGCTTAAAAACTGAACAGAGACTTGAAGCCCATATACTATGGGATGAAAGCATAAAATATCCTAGTAAAGTAAATTATAGATAATCTGCACAGCATTTTTTATTGATGCATACACTAATTAGATGGTTGGGATATTTAAATAAATTCCCTGAGAAGTTTAGTAAGTAGCGACATATGTGAGTGGTAAGAAGACAAATTATAATTTTCCTCTAGCTTTTACATCAAAATTGAAACACACACACACACACACACACACACACACACACACACACACCACAAACGACACACATAATACAGTCAGTAGTATGAGTCATATATAATCTCCAGAGTTAGAGAATCTTGGCATGAGTTGATCTCAATTTACATTTAAACTACACTCTATAATACCACCAGGATGTGTTGTATTTTCTGCAGACAGTGTTTTGTTAGGGTAGTTTTTAATGCTGATTTCTCTGAATCTGGATGACTCTCTCATGAGATGTCATTACATTGTAATGGACACTCTTCTAGTTGCAAAGGAAGTAGAAGAAGCCTGAAGGCAGGTACATATCATTGACAAAATCCCCATCTTTGGAGAAGCACACTTTTGGAGAGCTCAAGGCCTTACTTGTGTGAGGGCTCTCAGCTGGTAGCTGACTCTCTATTTTCTAACTCTCAAGTTTTAAAATAAGTTTTAAAACTTCACTGACATTCCAGCTTTAGCATGTGGATTTTTCTCCTACTTCTTAAAATGTGCCTCTCATTTTATGCCCTTGCTCATGTGCACCCTCACATTCTTCTGCACATTCTTTGCACACTCAGTTAATACCCCTCTGTCTTTCAATTTTCAGCTCAAAAGTCACCTCCTCAGAGAAACTTTCCTTGAAGCCCTAGAGATATGGGATTTACATTATTATACATGCTCATGGTACTCAGTTCTTTTCCTTTGTAGCACTTTGTGAGTATTTACTTATGTAGTTGTTCAACTCATAGCTATATCCCTGACAGATACTACTAGCACCTACACTAGTCAGTAAATAGCACTAGTTGTACAAATATATCTTTAAGTATAGACCCTGACTTTAATTTAGAAAGAATTAGCAAAACTTCAGAAAATAAAAGGAAAATTTTCTGAAAATATTATTTAAATATTATACCAGAATGACACATTCTTATAATCCCAACACTCAGGAAGCTGAGGTAGGAGGATTGTGAGTTCAAGGCCAGCCTGGGCTACATAGTGAGACCCTGTCTCAAAAATAATACACAAGTGAACAAACAAGTAACAACAAAAAACAACAAAAATACTATACCAGAATAATAATAGAACTTGGCAAATGAGTGCAACTGATTAATGATAGACAGTCCTTCCATCAAGATGTGGTATCTAACTAGATATTGTGGTACATGCCTGTAATCCCAGGAACTTGGGAGACTGAGGCAGAAAGATCACCAGATTGAGGCCAGAGGCAGCCTGTATAACTTAGTAATACCTTGTCACAAAATTAAAAGTAAAAAAGGGGCTAGAGGTGCAGCTTTCTGGTGGAGCACTTGCCTAGCATGCACGAGGTCCTGTGTTCAATTCTCTCCCTCCTCACCAGTACTAAAAAAAGGTGTGGTATCTATTTCCTCTTCCTTTGGCGAGGCCTGTGATTACTTTGACCAAGAGACCAAGAAAGTGCGGCAGAAAGCATGTCATGTTAACTCCATGGGTAGCCCTTGAGTAGTCTCATAGCTTCTACTTCTTGCCTTTAGGAAGCCAACCGCCAAGTAAGAAGTGAGACAATTTTGATGCCACCATTCTGTGATAGGCCCAAGTCCTGTGGAGAGTCCCTGCAGGAAGAGACTCACATTGATCAAGAGAGGCCAAGGAGCACTGGGCACCAGAGATGTGAGATAGGAAGCCATCTGGGAGGTGGGTCCTCTGTATATGTCAGAAATGCACCCCCTAGACGAGCCCTTCCCCAGGTGGCTGATCCATGAATCATGCACAGAACACATTGATTGTTTTAAGCCACTAATCTTCAGGGGTAGTTACCTGTTGGAATAGATAACTGCAATAAAGAGTGAGAAAAATGGATGCCTGAGGAAGAGAAGCAGAGGAAAGATGACTCCAAGGAGAAAATGGGTGAAGGATGAGATAAAGAAATGTATTTCCACTACCTGGAAGGTAAAAATTTGATAATGGGAACAGTGAGCCTCTCTCTGCTGAACCACTAGAAACCAGTAAACTTCCCCAAAATCATACATATAACCACTGTGAAGACATCTAGGCACACTCGTTGTGCCCTCATTTGCTCTAAAGTGTGTACTACCTCTTTATGTAATAAACTTCAAACTGCTTCACTCTCTTACTGATACATGCTAAAATTCAATTTTGCAACTAAGCCGAGGACCTGGCTTTCACCTGAGTGGAGGTCTCAAGAAAGGGGAATTCTTTAGGTTAAAGTGGTAGGAGCTGGGCTACAGCCCTCACCACTGGTGGCATTACCTATATTCTTCCTGTTTTACATGAGAGGCTTAGGAAGGTCAAGCAAATTATGCAATATCACATGGCTATGAAAAAGGCAGAATTCAAACCCAGCCTGTGAACTCTCCACTATCCCACAGGCATTTGGAGCAACAGAATAATAGACTCTTAGAACTAGAAGGGAGCCTGATATAATCTATTTATTTGATAAGAACCCAAACACATTCATATGAAGGCAGGCTGATGAAAGTAGGGAGAAGGAAAGGCCATCTTTGCTTTAATTAAGACATTCTCTGAATACTTGAATTATGATTATCAATAAAAAGATGTACCTGTCTGCCAAGAGCTCCTCAGACTAGCAATGTGGGGAGAAGTATATCTCATCCAGGCTAGGGACCCAGGGAAGCCTTCTTGGAAGAGGTGATGCCCTCACTGAGTTTTAAAGGAGGATTAGGAGTTACCCAAGTGGAGATGGGGTCAAGCACATTCCATAAAATAGAACACCATGTGCAGAAGCCCAAGTAAAAGGAAGGATGAGGAAGAGACCGAACAGGGGAAGGAGAGTAGGCAGAGACCACATCATGGGGAGGAGGGTGTTCTGTGGGCCATGGCAGGACATTTGGATTTCATTCATTTCATTCATTGGAGGGTATTGTGTGCCCCTGGAAGGAGAGTGGCACAGTCAGATTTACAGTTTGGAAAGACAACTTTCTATAGAATGGCTGTTGCAGCAATCCAGAAAACTAAATTCAGAACAAGGTAGATGGAGAGACATGAGTGGATTTGAGCCATCTTAGGAGACAGAGCTGTCAGAACATGGTGATTCATTAAATGTGAAGGCAAACAAGAAAAAAATGTGAAGGATAACAGTTGGATTGCTGGTTTAAACAACTAATATGAATGGAATAGAGACCAGAGGAGGAGAAAGAGCAATCCTGGGCATAATATGGTAAGTTCAACTTTGGACATATTGAATTTGGAGTACCTGTGGGATAGCCTAAGAAGGATGTCTTCTAGGCAGTTCTGAAGCTCAGGGCTGGGCAGAACAGGACCATAAATGAAGGTTTGGGAATTGTTGACCTGAAGGTGGCATTTGAAGTCATTGACATAAATTAGCTCACCCAAAGAAGAAGGCATGTAATGTTGGAAGAAAAGCAATGGGAGTGAAGCAGAGATAGGCACACAGAAGAAAAGAAACCAGGAGAATGCAGTATCATTGAAGGAAAGAAGGACGGTTTCTGGAACATGCGTGTACCAATGCTACCTAAAACAGTTACTTGTTAATTCCACAAGAGCAAACATGAGCTGGGCATGGTGACACACAACTATAATCCCAGCATCCAGGAGATTGAGGCAGAAATCATGAGTCTGAGGCTAACCTGGGCTACATAGTGAGTTCAAGGACAGCTTGAACTATAGTGAGACTCTGTCTCAAGAAACCAAGGGTTGGGGGATATAGCTCAGAGCACTTGCCTAGCATATGCAAGGTCTTGGGCTTGAGCCCCTGGCATTGCAAACCTGACATTTCATAGCTCTTCATAAAGAAATGAAGCAACTTCATTTCAAAAGGAATTGTAGGGGGCTTAATCAGAGCCTTGTAAGTTATGTGTGTATGCATACATAGAGAAAGAGATAACAACTTTAAATCTGGAGAAATGTTTTTCTTTTCTTTTTCTGTACATTTGCATTCCCTCAGATTTGGAAATTTTTTCTTCAAGCTATTTCTTCCCCCATGAACATACATCTCAGGATGAAACAGTCATTTAAAAATACTTCTGGAAAGATAATGTCACGAAAAAGCTCTGATAAACTGAAAGGGAATTGTTAGGAAAGTTTGAGACGGTGTTCACCTCTGCATATCAACATAATACATCACAAACTTGTTAAAATTGAGTACATTTACATGGCACTTTGTATTTTTCAGGATACTTTATCTCATTAGCCCCTAATGTGGTTGCAATGGGTTATTACACTATACTAGGAGAAAGTGATAAACAGCAGAAGAGAGGAGTAGAGAAAGAGCCATGGACATTCAGAAAAGGAACATGTTCCTTCTGTGGGAGGAGTTGAGGAACAGAGGAGGCTGAGCTTTGAAGAGCTAACAGTACTTATTTAGTGCTTACAGTATGCATGCCCCTATGGTAGGCATTTTTTGTTTTATCTCATTTGAAGGACTTGGGTATTTTGAATGTAAAACTGGGCATTTTACACCAAGGCAGATGGAATATCTGGTATTCATCATTGTTGTTACACACTGTAGAGTTTTGTCCAACCCATAACAATCCTATGTACAACAGAATGAAACACTTCCTGACCCTGTGCTAGGCACACAATCTTTTTTATGTTTAAGCCTATTGTTGCACCCACTGTGCTGATTCATCTATTGAGGGTCTTCCTTTTTTTGTTGACCTGCCAATCTCCCCAATGTGATATCTTTCTCCAGGTCCCTCCTGACTACATGTCCAAAGTACACGTAAGAGGCAGTCTAACCAACCTTAGTTCCAAGGAGCACTCTGGTTGCACTTCTTCTAGGATGGATCTGTTGGTTCTCTTGGCAGTCCATGGTATATTCAATATTCATCTCCAGCACCATAATTCAAAAGCATCAATTCTCCTGTCTCCCTTATTCACTGTCCAGCTTGAAATAAGAGTACAATGGCTAGTACCATTAGAGGCTATCATTATTGAACATTTTCTGTGTACCAGGAGAAATGCTAAGGTCCTTTGTACATGCTGTCATATTTCAGCCTCACAGTAGCCCTGAAAACAAAGTATTATGAATTCTACTTTATATATAAATTCAAGTGACTCATCTAAGTAATGTCCTTGATAAAAAAACAAATGGCATACTTAACTAAGAAATTTAAAGAGAATGTGTAACAAAGAGAATGTTTTTAGATGTATGGGCAGGGTAAAGAGAACCAACAAGGAACACAGAGGTACACAGGGATTAGCAAAAATGAAAGTTCAATACCATCCATCAGTGGGGATAATGAGAGGAAATGGCATTATCAGAACCTAGCTGAGGGGCCACCACAAAAGTTGTTGTTGTAGAAGGATGCAGCTAACATGAGAAGCATGAAAAGCAAGAAGGGAGCCAGAGGAATAGAATACATATTTCTGCCCTTTTCTCCTCTGACCTCCTATCTCTTTTATAAGTGTACCGCACTAGCCAAACCCAGCAACAATAGGATTCCAGGTGACACAGGTGATGCAGGTCAGTCTTCCAGGGCTTACAACAGGACACAAAATGGTAGAACATGGATTTTGAGCATATCAAGGTTATGCAGATAAAATGTTGCATGGGCAGGAATCAAATTCAGGTTTGTCTGCATCCAAAACCCATGACTCATCCACTGCTTTCGTGGATTTCTCCACTTTACACACTATAGCTGCTTAGTGAATACTAGTTTAATGACTGAGCTCCCAGATGAAAGTTGAAGAAACTGAGGTTGGAACTATGTGTCTTGCCTTCATGAGCCCTGGTTACTCTGAAACCATCTCCTTAAAACTCACTGACTGCCCATTTGACCAAACATCACTCTCACTCTTTGAGATGTAAAAGGAAATTCTTCAGCAATGGGTTTCTTCCATAGCAAACATTCCTTAGTGGTTCTTATATTGAGACTCAGGTTGTGTCAGATTGAAAATTTATGATACTTACTATATTAGTATTTGTGATGAACCAGAACACCACTGAATACTCCTTCTCTTTTAGGATTCCCATCCCTATCCCCAAACACCCATCCATAAGGAAAGTGAACCTTGTATATGAAAAAAAAAAAAAATTGGGTAAAGAGTAAAGCAGGAATATCTGTTTTGATGCTGAGAAACTTGTGATCTAGATTGACTTGTGAATGTAGATACCACCAATTCTATCAATGAAAAAAAAATTGCCTCTGTGTTAGTCACCATCCAGTCAGGAAAATAGAAAGAGGGCAAACAGAGGAAATTTGAACAGGAAATTGGTTATAAAGGTCTTGAAATGTCTGCAAGATATGGCCAGAAATTTGACAATTGCTTTTATTATGTGCTTTGAGTCAGATCCGACTCATAGCAACCCTTTGTACAACATAAAAAAACACTACCCAACACTGTGCCATGCACATGATCTTTTTATATTTTAGCCCATTGTTGCAGCCACTATGTTTCTTCTCATTTTGAGTCATGCCATATCAGCAAATGGAGGTCCCAGGGGCTTTACTCCATAACCATCATTACAGTCAGCTCTACTTTGAGGAGACAACTCTTCTCCAGTCATTTCTTGAGTGCCTTTCAGCCTGAAGGGCTCATTTTCTGGCACTATATTTGACAATGCTTCTTTGCTATTCACAGGGTTTTCAATGGCTGTTTTAGGAGTGAGCTACTGGGTCCTTCTCCCTAGTCTGTCTTAGTCAAACACCTGAACCTGCTGGTATGTGAAATACAGGTGGCATAGCTATCAGCATTACAGAAACACACAAGCCCCCCACAGCATAACAACAGACATATGGGGGAATTTGACAATAAGCCCTACATTATTATTTACAATGACATACCCAGTGCCTAGCACAATACCTGGCATGTAACAATGGTTCAATAAATATCTATTGGATCTGTGGTCACACTTGTGGATGAGATTTCTGCTATCAGCCTTAAAAGGCCAATAATTCTGTTGGAAAGCATTAGGACACCTTGTATGACTGATAATTCAGTGGGTGTGCTATGTGGTTTGGCCTTTGGTAAGAAACCAAAGTCTTTGGTAAGGTTCAAAATCTTTTGTTCAAAACTTGTTAATGAATAGCATTTACTGAGCATCTACTAGGTACCTGGTCCTACTTTCAATTTCCTTCAAAATAACCCTAGGATAATGGGTTCATTATTTCCTATATTATAGATGAGGATGTAACTGAGGCAAAGGTTTTAAGTAAGATGTCTAAGTAAGCTTTTAAGTAAGATGTCTAAGATCATACGACAAGAAATTAGTAGAGCCAAACTTTCACCTACAGAGCCTGGGTCCAGAACCTACGCTCTTACTTTCCATACCATATGTCTCTCCATTACTTATATGAAGAATGCTTAGCCCACCTTTCTGGCTGTTTCTCATTTTCCTTACTGTATTCTTGGGCAGAAATTAGCTGTTTCCCTAACCTTTTGCTTCTTCTTTCTGGGCCCATGACAGACTATATTTTCCAGCTTCTCCTCATGGTTGGGGGGCTGGGACTTAGCTCAGTTGGTAAAGCACCACTCTGCAGTCTCTGGGGTCCCAGGTTTGATTCCCAGGACCACAAAAATGGGAGAAGGATGTGGCAATCCACTCATTGAAAACCCTATGAGGGTCGTTATGAGTTGGACACAACTGGAGGGCACCTAACAACAACCTCATGGTTGTAGCTGTGTAAATGAATGCTTGCTAAAAGAATGTGAGCAGATGTGATATGCATCCTTTCCAGGCCTGGCCCATTAAACCTTTCACACCTGGTGCTGTATGTTCTTTCCTTTTCCTCAGCCTGAGGAAGATGAGCACGAGGACCTGGGCTGCCATATGTTGAAGAGTTGGAGCCACAGAATGGCAGACTGGATCCCTGGGTGCTACTAGAAAAGAGTTAAGAATCAATCAGGAGCATCGGTGTTTGGCTTTAAGCAAACAAGACATAAGCTTCCATTATCCATAAACTGTCAGTTTTGTGTCATTTATATGTAGTAGGGTTTTTGTTATTATTATTGTTTGTTTTATTACAATGGCTAGAGTTACTTTAATATGTGAATTTGAGGCAAGATAAGAAAGACAGGAAAATTTGCGGGATACGGAAAGGGAAAGAGCTTTTACCCCAGGATCTGGTTTGGATCTCACCAGCTGAGAGTCAAGAAGTTTGACACAACCACCAAGAGAACTGCTGTGAAGACTGCCTGTATAGAGACATTATTTTTAAGAGATATTTTAAAGAATAAATATACTAAAATAGCAATAAGCTATGCTTAGGGTCAAAATACATGAAACCTCTGAGTTTAACCTAATCTTACCAATGAGATTAGGGTCCATGTTTACAGTCAGCATATGCCCAGACAACTCCCTTATGGCACCTTTCTGTAAACCCAACTTAGGAACACCTCTTTAAACCAAACTTGTAAAGCCAAGTGTATATATACGCATTGTAAGGGTATCTAAGGGCCTCTCTCTCTTCTCTTAAGAGGCCCACAGTTATGTCTCAAACATGTACTATTAGACTAGCTTTGCTTCACTCTCTGACTCATCTGGAAATTTTTTTCTGCAACAAAGCTAAGGATTTGCCCTAACCTGAGAAGGTCCCTACTAGGGGAACTCCTCAGGCTAGGCAGTAACATTGAGCTGCCTTTCTCTGCTACATCACCAATGACAAATAGAGCTGATCTAATTATTATCTCTTGAACATGATCTGGCTTTTGCATATACTTTTCCTTACAATTCTCATTCTCTTCTTCAATTACATCCTAAAAATTATCCAAGGCCTAAAGAGTCCAATCACCTTCAAGCAGCTTCCTTCCATTCCAGTCAGCTATAGTGTTGGCTCTTTCCCTCAACTGCCTGTAGCACTTTATTGTCTATACCTTTCTACTTTTCTGCTATGCTTATCATAGCTCCAATTCTGCAGGTCTCTTGTTGTTGTTTCGTGCGCGCGTGTGTGTGTGTGTGTGTGTGTGTGACTGTGAGCTCTTCAAGGTGAATGATCATGTTTTATATGCATTTTGTATGACTCTGAAGTGTGGCATAGTATTGTTGTTAGGTAGCTAGGTACATTAACAGAAAAAAAAAATGGAGGAAAAGGGGATTAAAAATGACTCTGTCAGGCATGCTTATGCATGCATGTAATCCCAGTGAGTAGGGAGGCAGAGTCAGGAGGACTTTGAGGTTGAGGACAGAAGGCAGCCTATGTAACTTAGCAAGACCCTGTCTTGCTAATGTTCTGGGGGTGCAGCCTAGTGGTAGAGCCCTTGCAAAGCATGTATGAGGCCCTGGGTTTGAATTCCAAGTACTGCCCCCCTCAAAAACATGACTTCTGAATTTGGACATTATGAATGAAGTAGTGTAGGAAACTAGGCTCCAAGAACATTTGAAGGACACTACTCTAATGGACACCGCACTCTAATCCAAGATGAATAGCTGCCTGAGTACAAAGGCAGACCATTCTAAGACATCTATTGGCCCATCCTTTTGAAATATGTGAAACAAATCCACTGAACCATTTTATAAAATAAGTACCTAAAACTTCATATACCCTAAACTACAAAAACTACTAAACAAGGCGCTTTCCCAGATGGAGCTTGATTTCCTACCCTCAAAGCTCACCTTACATTAGGCCCCCAGGGCTGGTGTCACACTGGATGTGCCCTAATTTAAACAAAACTAGAGGAAAGTTGCACTGCTCTCCCTTCTTTTTTCTCTCTTCCTTTCCCTCCTCCTCCCTCTCCCTTTCCCCTCTCCCTCTCTGCTCTCTCTTCTCCTCTCTCCAGCAGCTGTGTGCCCGCCTTTCCTTCTCTTGGGCTACCATTTTCTCTGCCTATCCAAGGTACTTTTCCTTCCAAAAAGCTTGCTAAACTTTTCTTCTGCTCTCTCTGGCTTTACCTTCCCTTGAGAAATAGAAATGTCCTTATTCCAATTCACCCAGAGAGCCAAGGCTTTTCCAAGTTCCTTCCTAGGTTTAGCTAAACTCCAGGTGTCTCAACTGTCTCTGGTAATTATTCCTTAAAGGAGTATATCTTTCACAATAAACCTTGCCTTTATTCTGTACTATAACTTCTGTGTCAGGTATAAATTCTTTTATGTGCTAAACACAAAAACCAAGGTTTGCTGCTAGATTCCAGGACCTGCATTCCCCAGTAACATTATGCCTGGGGAATTTTTAATAAATCTGTGGAAAATGAACTGATAAAATTATTAAGTTCAATAAAGTCCATTTTTATTAAGAACAGTCCTTCATTGCTGAAGCAGAGAGCCATGTATACCATAATTTACCGGATTTGGCATTTTTACTATTCTTTTCACCAATATACACATCCTAACACTTCTTGACAACTGCTTAGAGGAGACAGAAGGCATGCTTATCAAATTTCAGATGGCACAGACCAGAAGTAATAAATAATGCACAAGATGATGGAATCAAAACTAGACATGGTGGAATAAAGCAGATAACATTAAATCAGGATAACTACAAAATTAGATTTTAAAAAACCAGCTATCCAATTTTAGTGTGGAAAGACCTGGCCAACAGCAATTTGGAAGGGGAGATTTTCAGATTTTAATTGGCTGCTAGGTTGATATTAGCCCAGAGTGGTATACAGGGCTCAGTTCATAGTTAGGCTCAGGCCACATTGAATGGTAGGCGAAATATTCAGGCTCCAATAGCGCAGACATAAATGAAGGTTGCTGGGTGGTAGCCAACTGGAGGTGGATGGAATGTCAGTGTTACGTAAAGTCCACAGCAAAAGCAGGGGACAAAGTCCCGTATTTTAACCAGGGCAAGCTAAGCACATGGGTCAACATTCACCTTTGAATCGCTGGTGGGAATCCTCCATCTGAGGACACCAGATGACTTCTGACATTAAACTGCTGCTCATAGGGCAGTGGGGAGCTCCTCAGATTTTGCTTTAGAAGTAGAACCAGTAGGTTTTGAAGGTCCTTCATGTCAAGGTCAGAGCTATCCAGTACTTAAGTCCCCTCATTTTAGAAGCAAGGAAATGCTATGTCACTTGTAAATTCAAGTCACGCTTGGTGGAAGAGAAAGAAAGACACATTATATTTTCTCTAGGCTCAGCTGGGACAACCATTCTAAGATGTCCAGATAGACTTCTAAAAATTCATAATTCCTAAAAACTAGGACCAGAGTTCTGGCAAGAAAGCCATAGCCTAGGCCTTGGCACTAGACCACTGAGACAGAATAAATACAGTGTTAGGCAGTGTTAATAGAAGCGTAGCATATGTGCTGATCAGACACAGGGAGACTTATTTTTTTTTCCAGATACCATGATTTTAAAAGGTCACAGGCAAATTGAAGTGCATAAAAAGGAAAATTACCAAAATGTTAAAGAGACTTAGAAACTTTCTAGTGGATCAAGCTTCAGGATTGAAGGAAGTTACACAGAGATTTCAAAACTGTCTTCAGGTATGCGAATGCTGTTTTGTGAAAGCATGTTACCACTTTAGGAAACTCCAGGAGGCAGAACTGGGACAAGTGGGATTTAAGCTCAAAACGAAGAATTTTTTTTTTTTAACCATTATAGGTCTTCATGAATGGAACAAGATTTTAAGCAAGGTTTAAAATGTTCCAGAAAAGTGCTGATGGCACTTATATATGTTTCACCTGGAATTCAAGAATATTGGGTGGGAAGATAGGTAAGAGGGTTTCTAAAGATTTGATCAAAGTTTAAATTACAAGTATGTTCCAGAAGGTAAGTGGAGAAGCTTATTGCCTTAGATTATTTTGGAGTTACAGCCTGGATTTTGAAGATGGTTCCCTCAAAAAGAGCACAACTCTTTGATTATTTAACCTGCAATACATAAGAAAGGGGAAGAAATAGAGGTTTCCTATCACCATGAAAGGAAGGACAATTTCTGAGAGGTAAAGAACAAGAAATGCTCCATATCACAGGAATTCCTGGGAGCCTGTGTAGTCACATGAGGGAAGGGGCAGGGAGAAGTTTGGAAAACCCTTTCCTCAAGGACAAATTGCTGACTGTGGTGCTAAGATTGACACGGTGCAAGGGGAGCACATGTCTGTTGTGGGCATATGGCACTTGCTCCCCGCTTTCTACTCTATAGGACCTGGAGACAAATACCAGAATTTCATTGTTCGTCAGAACTGACTGCCCTGGAAACCCTATCCAATTCTAGGGGTCTGCTTCTCTCTACACATCTGTTTCTTGTACTCTTGCTCTTTCTCATGGACGGGAAGCAATACATTCTTTTTTAAATAATGTCAAGTCTCATGTGGCAGTAGGTCATTTTTGGAGGAAGTCAAGGTAATGCGTATGAAGACAAACTCTCCTGCTAGGAATCTCGGGGATAGTACCATATTTTGGGCAACCTGGTGACAGGACAGTGGGAGATGAGGTCAAAGTATTTATCATAAACGAATCAGCCCAGGCCTTATCTCCTGACCCCCAATAAGCACTCCAGCCGTTCTGTCTACACCACTGCCCCACTCTCCACCGCGAAGGTGGCGATGTGAGCGGTGCACCTGCGGCAGAATACAGACACCCTTAGGCCCAGGAAAGAGGACTGTTGGCCGAGGTCCCCCTCGCCGCCTGCTCATCCTCACCGCCTACTCTGCCACCTCCCTAGCCCCACTCCGCGATCATTCCTCTACAACTCCTTCCTGCGCTGCAGCAAAACCCGGGAGCGCCGGAGTGGGCGCGCGGGCTGCGCGCGGGCCGGCGCCGGGAGGTCTGGGCATGCTCAGTCGCGCGGGCAGGGCTCCGGGCGCGAGCCGGGCTCCTGCACCACATTCATCAGCTGCCAAGGGGAGCCGCCGGGCACTCGCAGGCTCTGCGCGCGCTACTCGCCGGAGGACCCGGCCGCCGCGCCCCCCGCCGCCGCCCCTTCGCCACCCGGAGCCATGGCCGGCCTCGGTCGCCCCGCAGCCTTCGGCCGGGCCACCCATGCGGTGGTGCGGGCTCTGCCCGAGTCCCTCAGCCAGCACGCGCTGAGGCGCGCCAAGGGCGAGGAGGTGGATTTCGCCCGCGCCGAGCGGCAGCACCAGCTCTACGTGGGCGTGCTGGGCAGCAAGCTGGGGCTGCAGGTGGTGGAGCTGCCGGCCGACGAGAGCCTCCCGGACTGCGTGTTCGTGGAGGACGTGGCGGTGGTGTGCGAGGAGACAGCCCTCATCACCCGACCCGGGGCGCCGAGCCGCAGGAAGGAGGTACGGCGGGTCCTGAGACGCGAGGGGCGAGGTCGGGGGCGCGCGCGGGCCCTCCCGCCAGGGCTGCGGGGGAAATCGCGGAACTGGCCTTGGGGCTAGTTTATAAGTTCCTATTGAGAGACGAAGGTGTGTGTGCGTACATGGCTGTGGCAGAGTCAGAGAGAAAGAAGTTCATTGTTCACACCTCCTGGCTGTCGGGGAGCCTTCCAGATGATCCGGTCAAAGTGTGGTTGTGCGGACTCGCAAAGGTGGGTGGCCGGGGGAAACCATCTCACAAGCATATTTATTTGCAAAAATTGAACAGCAGCGAAGACAATGCAACTCTGAGTGTTTCCTAGGGTGCGGGGACAGAGAGGGAGCCACTGTAGGCGAGCGAGTGGAGGCTGGATACCCCTTCAGGGGACAGCGCCAAACAGTGAGAGTGAACCCCCCAAGTCTTGCCAGGTGCTCGGAGCAGGGCGGGCATCGATGCCCACAGACCTCGGGTGCCCGGAGTTACTTTTCAGTGGTGGCGAGTAAGTCCTGAAGAACGCGCCTGGCAAGCGAATGAATTTAAGAACATTTTGTTGGCGAGCTGTGTTTAGTTTGTGTGTGTATGGGCTAGGTTTGAAAAGCTGTACTCTCTGCGGGATGTTGGGCATGTGTGTTTAATTAGAAATGGCTGTCTCACAAGTTCCATAATTTTCATTCTCTCTATATTTTTAACTCATAGCAATTAAGAAAGGTTTTTGTGTCCTCAGAGGATAGTGACTACTTTAAAATATTGCAGCTTGTGAAAATGGCTGTGATTGCTTTAAACACAATGTAGGTTAGTGGGGAGTGACAAATAGGGTGAGATTGGATTTTAAAATGCCATCTGGTTTGGGATTCTTCTCACTGTCTATTAAGAGCGCAGGCTCAAGACTCTCCTTTGGTATTGGCATCCATGGCATTACAAACACAGGTGATTTCTTTCCTCTTTGGAGGTTTAGGGATTATTTTTCTATTTTGTCTTTATTCACTTCACATTGGAAGTGTCTCATAGGGTTTATGATTAAAATAGACTTATTCTACACTTGTTCTACTTGGTTGATGGAACCCTATATGGATTGAGAATAAACATATTCCATATATTTCTCACTGAGATAATCAGCTTTTTCCTCACCCTACTCTAGCAGAAAACGAAAGAGTAACAGATTCTATTTTCTCAGCTCTCTTATTTCTTTTGCCACACCTTTCCATCTCTGAGTGTGTGAAATGCCTCACTGTATTTTAACCTGATGAGAAATGTAACTCCCATGTGAGTACCTTATGTCTTCTAGCCCCTATGGCAAACCAGTGGTTTGTATGTAAAATAGGTTTCAAAACCCTTTTAGAATGGTAGTTATTTGATGAGTTTCCTCTTGAGACTGTCACCATATGTATTCATCTATTTCATTTTACTCCTATAAAACCTTCCAAGTTTTGGTCTTCCCAATACAAGAGTGAGCAGTGATCCTTCCCCCCACCCAGATTTTGAGACGTATGTTGTAAATATCAGTTTGGTTCCATTCTGATATCCCAGAGGTCACTTAGAGGGTTTTCTCTTTCTTTCTTTACCTTTTTTTTTTTTAATTTTTTTGCAGTGCCAGCAATGGAACCCAGGGCCTTGTGCATACTGAGCAAGAGCCCGACCACGGAGCCAAATCCCCAGCCAATTTTTTTTTTTTTTTTTTTTTTTGGCAACATCTGTTTTTTGTGGTGTGGAGATCAAACCCAGGGTCTTGTGCATGCTAGGCAAGTGGTCTACCACTGAGCTACAACGTTAGTCCTTTTTTAACCCTCAAGTGCTGGAGATTGAACCAAGGGTCTCAAATATGGTAAGAGCATTCTACACTGAGCTGCACCCCCAGCCACAGAGGTATGATGGTTAAGAACATTAGGCTGAGTCTCAGCTCCTCCACTTCAATTCTGTGACCTTGAGGAAGTGTGTCTTGCCTCAGTTTTCTCACCTATGTCATTGCTAGGTACCGCCAAGTCAGTGTCCAACTTACTTAGTGATTCTATGTACGACAGACAAAACACTAGCCAACACTGTGCCATACCCAGCACTATTGTCAGTGCTTCTCTGCTATTCATAGGGCTTTTAATGGCTGATTGATTTTTGGGAGTGGGCTGACAGGTCCTTCTCCCAAGCCTACAGTGCCTGGTATTCCCAAGGGTCTCTTGTCCAAGTACCAGCCAGGCCCAACCTTACTTAGCTTCTGAGATATGATGGGATCCAACACTACAGTGGTATGACTGCAGGCTTCTCATCTTTAGGGTGGACATAATAAAGCCTGTCTCACAAAATTGTAATAAATTTGTTAATCCACCTATAATTCAGACAGGACATTTAATGAGTGTTGACTATTATTCACTTAATAACAGGCCATGGAAGAGTGCTTCCTTGAATAAGAAGTAGTGAGCCATATTCACTAATGTAGTTAGTGACATTTCTACTTCCCAGAGTGAAGGTGAGTCGTCTTCATGCTTTAAGTTTCGTCTTTATGTGGTATATGACACTGCCTGTCAGTTTGGGTTTATGTGTCTGATCTCTCCCTAAAAGCACCTTTGCTTTACACATGATCTGAATCACTAGGGTAAGAGGGCTTCCATAGAAAGAATACAGGCAGCCAATGCTGGGTGAGATGCTTCTGGAGAGCAGGGCTGTGCAGTGTAGTGCTCTTTAAAATCACTCACAGTGCCAGCTCACTGCCCTGGTAGGTGTTGATGCTTGATGAATGAATGAATGAATGAAAGAATGAATGAGTGAAATTCTAAAACAGACAAACTGGTAACTTCAAGGTCTTTTTTGAAGTGTTTTAGATAGATATAGGGGATATAATCAACATTTAAATTAAAATTAAATAATAATTATTACACTAAAAGACACATTGACATTAATCTGCATCACAGTACTCCCTTGGCTTCAAACACAATTGTCCCATCATCCTTGCCACTTTCTGAAGCAGTTCTGGAAGTCCTTGTTCATGAGTGTCTTTAGTTACACTGTTGTGGTTGCCTTGATGTCCAGATTTCATTCCAAACATTTAGCTTTCATGGTCATTTTCGACTTTGGGGAAGAGCCAAAAGTCTTATGGTGCTAGATCAAGTGAATAAGGTGCATGAGTACACACCATACTGTTTTTATTTGACAGCAATTGCCATATCAGAAATGATGTGTGACACAGGGTGTTGTCATGATGGAAGATGACACACTCACAAAAGAGGACTTCCAGAACTGCTTCAGAAAGTGGCAAGAATGGTTTGAAGCCAGAGAGAGTATTTTGAAGGGGATTAATATCAGCATGTCTTTTACTGTAATAATTATTTTGAAATTTAAACATTCACTGTATTTTAATCATACTTCGTGTATATATATTTGTGTGTGTGTATATATATATACATAAACATGTTTTATGCATATATATTTTCTCATGTGATGCCTGCCTCCCTAACTGCCAAAATCCACAGCAGCCCAGGAGTATTTTTTTTAATAGTTACATGATTGATCTCCCTATCCCAGTCTCTCTATTCTCTGTTTCATTCCCACTCTGTAGCCAAGTTAGTCATTTTAAAACTCAAATCTGATGTTGTCCCTCCTATGACTAAAATACTTGAGGGCCCCCTCCGAATTGAGATAAAGCCGATTGAGCTGGGCTGTGCTTGCCCTCCGAGCTGTTGCTTCATCTCTGGCCCTACCCAAAGCATCTCCTAACACTTGGCTCAAGTCAGAGTCTTTCATTCAAGCTCTTCATTTCTGGACACACAGTTTTCCTTTTTCTGGGACACACTTCCTTGTTCTTCTCTTCCTTTTACCTGGCTGCTCCTACTCACCCTTCAGTTCTCAGCTTACTTTCATCATTAATATTATTAACTAACATTTATTGAGTACTTTTATTGGCCACATAGTGCCAGATTTGTGACTTGCATTTCATTAATGCTTACATCAATTCTTTGAGCCAATACTATCATTATTCCTATTTTAAAGTTGATAAAACTAAGGTGTAGAGAGATTAAATAAGTTCGCCAAGGTTACAGAGTGGCTCCACTGAAACCAGGATTTGAGCTCAGTTTTGCCGGACTTCAAAGCTCTAGTTTCATGCTCTATTATATATCAGACATTACCTTTCATAGCATGAATTGGTTTTTTTTTTTTAATGAGCTCCTATAACCCTCCAGCTTTCATTTTTGATATTTATTATATCATGCCATAATTGCCTGTTTACTATTTTGTATCCCTCATTATTATGTGAGGGCAGGGATCATATCTACACTGTTTCATATTTTGGTCTTTTTATTCTCAAGGCCTTGCACACAATGGACACATAGAAAATGTTTTGTTGGACAAAATGTGTCTATAGTTTTAGGTCAACCTTACTTTCCCCTCCTTACGAGATATTCGGTATTTTGCAAGTGTCCTCTATCAGAGTCCCAAAAGTTTTATTACAAGTGTGAGTGGTTTATAACTTTATCCTTTTCCCTTCCCTGACTGTGTCTCTTGTTATTATTGTTGTTTTTATTTGTTTTTATTAAAAAAACTTGAGAAATTCCTTCTTAATCAAAACATCATGTTATATTTAATGACTTTTCTTTCTTGGAAGAAAGGACTAGGAACCCAATTTAAGAATGTACTCCAGTGAAAGCCCAATGTTTGTCTCCATTTGGCCTCCAGAGATTTATAAAATTCAGGCCCTGTGTGTAGGAAGCTTAAGTTTTAGTGAAGGAAACTATATATACAGAAAATCAATAAATAATATTGTCTAATAGCTCTGTGTCTTCAGGACTTTGAGTATTTTTAATATGTTTAATACTTTGAGGACATACAAATCAGTTTGGAGAGGCCTATTGTATTTCAAATGAATCTAAGTTACTTTTAAGGAGGAAAAGTCAACTTTAAAATGTTAAACTAATTATTTGAAGTAGGGCAGTGACAGGGTGTGAGGGTTTAGTTTTAAAAAATTATAATTTCTGTGTAGATAATGCATGCCTACAGTATTAAGTTCAGAATGTTCTAGAAGCCATGCAGTGACTCTCAGCCCTACTCCTGTCCCTGCAAGCGGCTATAGGTTCCCCTCCCTAGAGGCAACGACTCCTACTATTTTCTTGAGTTTCCTTTCTGAAGGTTTTTAGTACCTAATAAATAATTAACTGACACAGCTTATTTAGGCAAAATTGTGAAATGTGTCCTATGACCTTTTGCCCCTCTTTAAGAGTGATTTTTATCCTTTCCCAGGAACCAAGTATTCGTATGTGGGATAATTCTGTGTAGGAGAAGTATCCAGCAAACACATTCTCACAAAGTGGTAATAGCTTTCATTATTCTTCTCTTGATCATTTTCATTTTTAGGGACCTATTTAGGAAGAAGATAATGCTTAGCACAAGGTAATAAATCCTAAAAGAGAACTAAAGAGAATTAGGTGTCGAGTGAAAGAATGGGGACAATAAATGGAAGAAGTGAGCGATATATATTTGGGTAGATGGTCTCCTGTTAGGGCACTTAACTGTTAGGTCCTACATATTTTGGTCTTTGGTTTATTCTCTGATTAGGAGAAAACATAATTATGTTGATCACAGAGGCAAGGTGAACACTAAGATTATATCTAATAGTGATAACTCACAAAGGCTAAGTTTTTGACTGTGAATCCCAAAAGATAACATTATTGTTAGATTGTTGTTGTTATTAGGTGCAGTGGAGTCGGTGTCCAACTCATAGCAACCCTACATATAATAGGTAAAACATTATTGTCAGTGCTTCTCTGCTATTCATAGGGTTTTCAATGGCTGATTGGTTTTTGGGGAATGTGTTACCGGGTCCTTCTCCCAAGCCTACAGTGTGGTCTCCCATCCAAGTACTAACCAGGTTCTACCCTGCTTAGCTTCCAAGATCTGATGGGATCAGACACCACAGTGGTATGGCTGTTAGATTGTTAGCCCTAATTAAATGACAAGGACACTAAAGCTCAAATAAGGTTAAATAATTTGACTAAAGTTATATACAGGGCTGGGATTTAGCTCAGTTGGTAGAGCGCTGCGCTGCAGTCTCTGAGGTCCCGAGTTCAATTCCCAGCACCACAAAAATGGGAGAAGGACCTGGCAATCCACTCCCAAGGCAATCCCGAAATAGTCAGCCATTGAAAACCCTATGAGGGTCACTATGAGTCCCATACCGACTCGATGGCACCTAAAGTTATATATAAGTAATATGTTATGAAAATGAGATTTTCATGAAAATGTGAAGGTCATTTTTTTTTCTTGAAGTGCTTATTGCCAGTTGTGGCTAATCCTAACAGAACATTAAATAAATATAGAATAGCTACTAAATCCCATTTAATTTTGATTTATTATTATTATTATTATTATTATTATTATTATTTATTTATTTATTTTAGATAGAGCCTCACTGTATAGCACAGGCTGGCCTAGAACTTGCTGTGTAGCCCATACTGGCCTCATATTTGTGATCCTCCTGCCTCAGCCTCTCATTTGCTGGGATTATAGGCATGCACCACCACATCTGGCTTGACTCCTATTTTACACATTAGTGATATGCAATATAACTTAGGTATTAACTAAGTGAATCATTTTACTTCTCTCGTAAATGAGAGTAGATTGTTTTTGTTTTGGTTAAAAAAATAAAGATTCAGTTGTTTATATGAACCTTCTAAAATGCCTTGGAAGTTTAGCTCAGTTGGTAAAGTGCTTGCTCCACCTGCTCTGAAATCCGGAGTTTGATCCTCAACAATGCAAAACTGGGAGAAGGACCAGGCAGCCCACTCTGGAAACAATCAGCCATTGAAATCCCTATGAATAGCATAGATGTATTTTATGTTGTTGTACATAGGGTCACATGAGTTGAACATGACTCAACAGCACCTAATAACAACAACAAAATGCCCAGGCTCAGTTTCTACATGTTGTTGCTATGTGCCGTTGAGTCGAGTCTGACTCATAGCGACCCTCATAAGGTTTTCAATGGCTGACTGTTTCGGGATTGCCTTGGGAGTGGGTTGCCACATCCTTCTCCCATTATGAGGTGCTGTGAATCAAACTCGGGACCTCAGAGACTGCAGAGCAGTGCTCTACCAACTGAGCTAAATCCCAGCCCCCAATTTGTGCATAATTATGTCTTATTTACAGCAGAGTGGATGCTTTTTTTTTTTTTTTTGAGGCACTTCAGGGTTGAACTCAGGGCCTCACATACTTTATCAGTGCTCTCCCACTGACCTGCATCTGCAGCCCATTTTTATTCTTTCTTTTGAGTCAGGATCTCATTAAGTTATGCAGGCTGCCTTTGGCCTCAAACTCATGGTCCTCCTGCCTCCACCTCCCAGTCACTAGGATTACAGGTGTGCGGCACTGCACCTGGATAATGGATGCTTGCTTTTTGAAATGCACATGTTTCCTCAAATTTCTGTTTAACTTCAAGTGAGGTTACTGTTCTAAACTGTAATTAGAAATTACTCTGACTGTCACTGAGGTGGAAAGGGATGTGCTGGAGGCTCTTCATATGGTGGCAGATTAATGGTTCTTAATAAATCCTCACCTCCAACTGATTAGAATAACTGGTCCTTTTCAGGTTGTTTCTTTTTCAACTCTCCTGCATGGCTTTGGCAATAATATTTGGAAATTTATGTGTCTCAGAGACTGGGATGCATCCAATAATGTAATCTGTTCCCATATAGTTAATCTTGAATGCCTTGAAAATAAAGAACGCAATGGTGAGTAGGGAGTGACTTCTGTTAGATACTATTAGCTGAAAATGAGCTTCCTGCAGAGGTTCTTAGGCTCATTAGAAAATCATCATAAGACTAAGAAGGCAGGGCTGCATCTCTTGTAATTCACATATGCTGGGAAATTGCTTTTGTGTGTATTTCAATTCTTATCAAGCTCAGAATTCTTCAAAATTAGTTTTATTACAGTAATAGTAGGTATCCATCCATCAGCATAAACCACAGGCACAGAAAAATGTATTTAAGAGTTTAGAACATACAGATTTATCTTCCACTGCATTTGTGTCAAAAGTAAATCATTTGTAGCATCTTATAACCTCAATATACATTTGAATATGCGTTTTAAGATGAGTGCTGGTTATTATTTTTTAAGCACCTTTTTAAAAAAAAAATCTGTAACCATTCAGAAAAACTCATTTTCTGAATGGAGATCTGGATATGTGGTAGTTGTTCTTTCCTTCTTATCAAGGGGCTATCATAATTAAAGGTAAAATAATTAAAACCTTAATGAGAGAGAGAAGTTTCATTAGTACAGAACACAGTGTCTTGTGCACCCTAGGTAGTCTATAAATATTTATTTACTGTAACTGAGTTCTCTGATGTTCTGTCAGTATGTTCACCTGACTTTTGAAGTTAGCTTCAGTTGTTTTCCCTAAACTGTTCCTAAGTACTAAATTTGTCAGAATCTTCGGGCTTATTTAATAAGAAGACCCTTTTATCCATATAGACAAGCAGAAGTAATTTCAAACAACAAATTCCATTAAAAATATGTGTGTATAAAGCCATCCTAGCAAAACTGGACTTCACAGCACCTAACAACAACAAATAGTTCACTTTGTTATTGTCAAATAATTTAATGATGTCCATCGTCTTCCTGAAGCTGAGTGCTGGAGTAGTAATAGCATCACATAGGAAGGGATAGAACCAGACTTTAGACTCCTGTTTCTGTCTAAATCATCCAAGCAAATATGACAAAAGAGATCAGTATGGCAGGGGACAAAGATTAAAGTGCAAAGAATTACAGGGTTGGTTTAATTTTACCCAACAAATTCATGTGGGCAAAAACCTGACTCAGTTTAGGTTAGCAAATTAAAGAGAAACAATACTTTGGCTGCTTTTGGGAGTAAGATGGCTTATAGGGGTAAGTTGTCATTTCACTGAAAAGGTATACATCATTAAAAATATTTTATCCTGATTCTTTTTTTCTTTTATTGTTTAAGAAGTTTTCTAATTTGGGGTGGTACTGATGGTTGTTGTTGTTAGGTGCTGTCGAGTCATATCCAACTCACAGTGAACCTCACAGAGTTTTCAATGGCTGATTGTTTCAGGATTGCCTTGGGAATGGATTACCACATCCTGCTCCCATTTTTGTGGTGCTGGGAATCAAACCTGGGACCTCAGAGACTGCAGAGCAGCGCTCTACCAACTGAGCTAAATTCTAGCCCATGGTAGTGATTATGAGTGTGATAATTACATTAAAAATGACTGCTTTTGAAATTGAAGGACAATAGTTGTACTACTCATATATATTTGTGCATTCAGCAAGTGTCTATTACATGCCGGACCCAATGTTTGGTGCTGGGAAGCTGTAGATGAATTGGATACCTCTCTTGCCCTCAAGGACCTCATGGTCCAGCTAGAGGGGATGACCTTGGCACATCCTTGGAAGACAGAGTGACAGGTTCTGTGACAGATCTCTGTTTGGCACTGTGGAAGCTCCAGGAGTGTGTCTGATCCATACTAGGGCTGCCAGAAGGAGTGGTTTTGTACAAGAATTAACTAGGGAAGGCAGAGAGGGACAGGCTTTCCAGATATAGGGAATACACTGAGATAAAAAGGGGTGACAGTCCAGTGAAAACTAAATTCATTAATGTTAGGAAAGATGCAAGATTGAAACAACAACAACAACAACAACAACAACAACAACAAAAAACCTCTCTTTTGCCCTCACAGATCTTTGAAATTTCAGGTTCTAAGGTCATCAAGAAAACCATATCCATAACTGTACTTCTTGTTTCAGTGCTAGAGAGATTTGACTGCATAGCATAAACCCATTTTGAAGTGTACTTCTCTATTTTCTCTTACCCACATAAGAGTCTGGGTCTCCTTATAGAATTCTTAAGTAGCACATTTTAGGAATATGTAATTTTCCCTGGCATGTACTAAAGTCCAAGTCTGAGATTTCTTTCTTTTTCTTTTTTTAAAAATGATTTTACTTTTTTATTAGTGAATTTTGAGTTAGTGTTCAGTTTAGTGGGTTTCATTTTGACATTTCCAAACATGTTTGCAGGCTGGAGTTTAGTTCAGGTGGCAGAGTGCTGCTCTGCACTTTCTGAGGACCTGCGTTCAATCCCCAGCACCACAAAAATGGGAGGACATGGCAATCCACTCCTGAAGCAGTGGGGAAACAATCAGCCATTGAAAACCCTCTGAGGGTTGCTGTGAGTAGGACCTGACTTGAGGGCACCTAACAGCAACAACATACATGTATATCGGTGTACATTGCTTATGTTCACCTCTTCCATTATCATGTCATGACCCCCACCCCCTGAGACTCATTTCTTAAGGTCACCATTTAAATACTGGAAAGACACTATTCTTTGGTCCTGCAAGTTTTTAGGGTATTCTTTGCTATATTCTCTTTTTCCTCATTAGCCAAAAATTTCCCACATTAAGATGTATCAGGCAAACTTGACATCTAGTAGTACATATATTACTTGTGTCAATGGCAGATTAATTATTATTTGGTATTGAAATGTATTTTATTTGCAGATCTCTTCATGTTGAGAAGGGAGAACACTGCATCTCAGGCTAATATAAATCAAGGGCAGACCAAAATGTGTGTACATCTCTAATCATGTTCATCCCATCTTTCTATCCTGTCTCACTGGCTGTGACCAGGCCACAGCGCAGTCCTAGGGGTCAAGAGACCCTGTTTTTAATTTCTGAAATGACATTAAGACTTAATATTTCTTTAGCTTGAAATGCTGTTCTTTTCTTCTGAAATTTAGGTTATATTGGGGTAGAAAGTGTAGGATGGGAAAGGGATAAAGAGATGGAAGGGATTGGGTAGGGAGGTGATGGTAACTTACATTCATTAGAGGGGATTGAGTTTGGATCAGTAAAAATACTGGGTTTTATTCAACATAACACATTATACTTGTTCTGCTTAATTAATCATATAAACTTGTGTCTTGCTAAGGATAATCCATTATGAAATAAAGTTGAATTTGCTAAGTCTGTTTGAAAATCTCTGCTTCCTCAACCATTTATAGCACATTTGATAAGTATTTTTTCCTGTTGAAGACTTGAAACAAAAGCCATTGAAACAGTGTAAGATCCATAGACCAATATAACTTCTGTCATCCATTTTCATCAGTGTCTTCCAGTTGATGTTTCTATGGTAAATGTGAACTAATGCCTGAAGAAATGGAAAGCAAATGCTTAGAGGTGTATGCTTGAAGTTGGGTATTCCATTGTAACCAAAATTCTTGATTTACCCAGGTAATGTTTCATTCTAAACCCTCTATAGATTACATTCCTGATGGTATACTTTTTGTATTGTTTTCCAAATTTTAACTTTTGTCTTCCCAAACCCCATGAAGGTATTTTCCTAAGACAAAAAGTAATAGATATCTATTTAAATATAGCCTTTCTGTAGTTAGCTATATGCAAACTTTATGCTAACAGTAAGATTGTTAGTCCAATGTAGTATAGACACATTTTTTTTTTCCTTTTTGGGGGCATGGAGGAACAGGGTCTCACTGTGTAGCCCAGGCTGGCCTGGAACTCACTATGTAGACCAGGTTGGCCTCGGACTCACATTGATCCTCCTGCCTCTGCCTCCTGAGTGCTGGGATTATAGGCATGCACCACCATACCCAGACAACATAGTGTTTTTGTTTGTTTGTTTTTTAAGTGTAGAGATATCTAGAAATTTTTAGCCTGAAATGATTCTAAAAGCCAAAATTAGCAAATTGATCTTAGAATGGTTATAAAATAGTAATAGTAATAGAAGGCCAATACACCCATTTTTTCCTCTTAATTATTATTTTTTGAATCAAAATGATAGGGGATGCTAGGCAGGAAGAAAGGGAATTACAGGGCCATAGGCAGCAATCTGTTCCTCAGGCAACTTTTGAGACATGAACATCCATGTGAGCTTCCTCTGAGACAAGGTGATCAATACCTTCTCTTATGTGAATTGCTGATAAGTAATACCTTCCTACAAGTGGCCTAGTCATGGCCAGTGAAGCAGGATAGAAAGATGGAAAGAAGTTGAGACATGGGAAGGGAAAGAAGACCCTCCCCTCACTCGGGAATCTGGTTACTTCTCCTGCTAGCTAAAAGTCAACAACTTAACTCAAGGAACCTGCTTACATCTCTCACTGGCTGAAAGTCAACAACTTCAAAACAGCTGACACAACCAGTGCAGATTAACACGGTTGTTAATGAAAAGCAAATGGACTATGCTTATTTAGGCCCAGAATAGTTGTGAGAGCTTTGCTCTCGTGACCCAAATCCATTCTGCACATGATTTCTGTTTGCATCTGATTTTGAAGCCTTCTAAAAATGTTGAAAGGGTGTGAATTAGAATTAGGAAAATATGGTATATAGCAATTATTAAGACATTCAGATGCTACTCTCAAGAAGCCTGCGCCCACATCTTGGATTTGTACTATTACTCTTTTCCTAAGTGTCTCTTTCTCTTTGAATGCTTGTGGTTTACCCTAAAGTGTGTATTATCTTTTACCTCTACTTAATAAACTCACTACCCTTGTTTCACTCTGACTCGTCCTGTGATTCTTTTCTGCAGTGTAGCTAAGGACCTCGCTCAACCTGAGTGGAGGTCCCTGGGAGGCAGAACTCCTCATGCTGTCTCTCCCAGTGCCTCTGACATCCATGAAATTCCTTTTGGATCTGTTTTAAAATTCTTTTATTAACACGACCAAGGATTCAAAACGGCAACCTGCTACCTGGTAACTATAAGGGAACCATCATGATTTCAGAAAAAAAAAAAAAAGAATCATATAATTAGTTTGACTTTGGGTCATACTTTAGGCCATTTATGATGTAATCATATTTTCCAGTTCAAGAGTTTTATGTGGAAAAATTTAAATCTAGTACTTTATTCTAAAGTGCCCAAACCATTTTTGCTTTTGGTTTTGGTACTTTTCTAATTCTCTAAATGCAATGTTAGGCATCCATCAGGGGCCTAGATGTGTTCCAGCTCCTTTTTCTTTGAAAAAATATATAGTGTTTGGAAGTAGAGGGGCTCAAGTCGTAAAGGTTACTGATTTATTTCTTCGTTTTTCTGTTATTCTCTAATGAAGTATCTTTAAGTCTTTAGACCTTTCTAATCTCCAAGTCGGGGCTGGGATTTAGCTCAGTTGGTAGAGCGCTGTGCTGCAGTCTCTGAGGTCCCGAGTTCAATTCCCAGCACCACAAAAATGGGAGAAGGACCTGGCAATCCACTCCTGAGGCAATCCCGAAACAGTTAGTCATTGAAAACCCTCTGAGGGTTGCTATGAGTTGGATACTGACTCGATGGCACCTAACAACAACAACAATCTCCAAGTCTTCCCAAGTCACCCCAAATATATAAAGAATTGTACTATGACTAGACCACAGCTTCAACATAAAGGTTTTGGTATCATTTTTCTCCCAGTGGCCTTTCTCCACTCACTAGTGGGTCATGAAATCAATTTAGTGGGTCATGACTGCTTTTTATGTTTATTGTAATAGAATTAATAAAAATATAAAGATAATGCAACATAGACAAGGTGTAACTTCATGAAATTGGCTTATTTGTGCACGTTTGTATATACTTGTTTGTTAAATAAAATACATCTCTAATTTGTGTCATGGTGAAAAAAAAGTAAAAATCTACTCTCCCCTTTCAATCATGTTGTATCACTCAACCTCTTCATTGAAATTCTGAAAGTATATACCCATGGGCCAGGTGAGTTCTAGGAATCATGACTAAAATATCAGCCTGGTTTCCTATATATATCAAGTCATGTTTGAGTTACAGTCACTTGGGTTGGCTCCTTACAGCGATAATCTGCTAACTGTTTATAAACACCTGTCCTTTCAGCAAGCTCATTCCGTGTTGCCTGGTAGATGTCAGTGGGGAACATGAAGAGGAGGAATATGGCCACACTCACCATTGTCTAGAAACGGATTCTACCTCTCCCTCTTTAGTGATATAGTCTAAACCTGTTAAAGGAAAGTTACATTGATTGAGCCAAGAAAGTATAGTTTTCAATTCAAATTGGATCTTGCCTTTTTTTTTTTTTTTTTTTTTTTAGTAGATTCAGCAGCAACAGAGACAGCACACACCCTGAACCCCATGCAGGGTTGTATCCAGCAGGAATCAATGGGTTTCTCCTAGGAGCTTCCAGGTAAAGGTTAAGACCTACCCTGACATCAACAGACCTCAGCAGACCTCAGGGTTCCTTATCTGGATTTGGTCTCAGACTCTCTTAGAATGGAGGTAGAAACTCAAAACTTTTTTTCTCCAGTTTAGAGAACTCTAGAATATGTCCAAACATAAAATGTTAAAACAATTATAATATTCATATTCTCAGATCACTGACCAGAGGTCTAACAGTGACCTTGGAAAGTACTGGTTTCATCATGTGTCCTTCCTGCATTTTCAACACTAGATAGGTGGAAACCCAGCCTTAATGTGAAAATGGCCAAAGGAAATATTTATTGGTGATGGTATGAGACATTAGGATTGAAATACAGGTTGGGTTAGTCTGTGATTGCAGGGAATCACAGCATCTGATTTTCAGTGGTACCACCTATTTCCCAGCTGAGCAGCCCACTGAAAAAGCGCACTCCTTCGTACATGCTCTTTTGTCCCCTCAAAAAGAGTGCTCTGAAGACTTTGATAAGAGACATTAATGATAAAGGCAAACTGTGTGGCTGTGACAGGAGAAATTGTGTGTTTGTAGGAAAAGGGCTTAGAATTGTGCAACTTGGAGCTATAATTACATGAGAAAAAAATGGGTGATGTAATTGTCATGTCTGTGTCTGCTTGTTTCTTTGTGAGCATTGAGCTGGATGACTGAAGCTTTCCCAGAAAACTGAGGATTAATACTGTTTCAGAACTGGACCTCCGAAGCTTTTTGTGAGGGAGTGGAGAAATAGAGATTTAGGTTAGTGCATTTTCTTGAAAATAAAGGCAGAACAACATACAAGATATAGCCCATTGGCCTCAGTGTAGCTCAGGGCTCAATTATGATTCGATACACATTCCCTGAAATACTCTTCTGCCCAGAGGTCAGCCTAATGGCTGGAAGTTACGTAGATATAACAGCCACTATTCTATGGCCTGTTTTAAAGCACCCTTACACATGCACACAGTTTATACACATTCCAAATCAGGTTGGGATAAAATCACTTTTCTAACAATGCCTTCCTTGTGAATAACTCTCAGTGGTAATGTGGGTCATCAAGAATGATTGGAGGAATTCTTGAATTACTGTATTTCAGAGGTGCCTTAGCCAGAAGAGTTTTTGTTTGTTTTGCTTTGCTTTGCTTTTTTAAATGAGTTTTCTTTTTCACTAGGCTCTTTCAGCCTGTGGTCACCTCCATGCTGGCTCCTTTTCTCTTGATTTCATCCTTGTAGTGGGCTTTTCTGGAGCTGTCCATGAAGGAGAATGAATACATCCAGTTTCTAAAGCTTTGTTACCTTTCTTTACCCACCCCACCCCTTTTTTTTCAGGGGAGTTCCTGAAATGCCATGGATTGGTCCTTGCATATTGGGTCTGGATGGTTACTTTCAAGTGACAAGTTTTAACTCCTATGTGCATCACAAAGTCACTGTAGTGGGGGTCACTCCAGTACTTTTGTTACGAAAAGGGCTTGGAATTGTGCAACTTGGAGCTGGAGTAGAATAGAAAATATGAGTGTGTGCACTACTTATAATACACACTAGGTATTGTTTCATGTAAACTTTGCTTAATTTATACATAAACGTACACATATATGTTCACTTGTGTGTTATAGATCACAAATTAAAGTATATTTCTTACTGTGGGTCATCATCAAGAAGTTTGAAATCTATTTAATCTAGGAGACCCAAACAAAAATGGAATAAACCTTATCATTTAAATTTTTGTCATTCCTTGCTGTTTGCAGCAGTGGTAGAATTTTAGCATGTGTCAAAGTCACTTGACTTCCACTGAGCAAATGTGCGGTTTTGTCTCAGGGCATGGTCATTTTATTACCTAGCAGGAATGTAAGGCCAATTAGCTAAATGTGCCAAGACACAGGCAGATGAAGAAGAGAAAAGCAAACGATGTAGGTGGAAAAAGTCTTGGGCTCCTCCCATTGACTGGGCATTTTCACATATCAAGGACTCCTCACATTAATGCCATAGTGTATTTCCATGCACTGAGAAATGATATATTCATTTGTAAATCAAATTATAATGTGATATTATAGCCTGCGGTGGCAGGTATTTAGAAAGGATACCTCTTATTAAAAGGGCCATGTGGGAGGGAGCCTAGTACATTTTCATGTTTTGTTGCCCATTGTCTCATGCCCACTGCTTTTGCTTTCCTTGTTCCCCAGTGATCTGTCTCACTCACATCTTCAAGCTTGCCCCCTCCCTAGACCCATGATCACTTGTACCCGATCAGTACAGGTGCTTCAGTCACCTGCACCTCCTGCAGCATGCACACCTCTCACACAATTCAGAAATCTAAAGACATGTGCTGTTAAGCTGATTCAAGTGATAAGAGTTTGATGCTTGAGATGTTCCTTGAGCTATTGCTTTCTTTTCTTCTCCACATGCTCTGAGGGAGAGCTACAAATTCAAATTGTGGTTTCACTTATAAGCTGTGTGACCTTGAGGAAGTTGAGCTTCACTTTCATCGTCTGTAAGTATTGCAGTGATTTTGAATATTCCATGGCTTTGTTATGTCAGCCACATGCTGCAAAATGTGTGAGGTACTGAGCAATACTATGCCCAGAGTAGCTCTTCCATTAGTGATCAGTCTTCCTCTTTCTGGTTTTATTTGCTTTCTGTCTTCCTGAAGGGTTGTCATTTAAGCCTCTAAATATGTGAGGCTGTGCTTTTCCCTTGCTGCTTTCTCTCCTTGGAAGCTGGAGACCTGCCTTCTTTAGGCCATCTGCCCATGGCTTGCCCAGACTGACACTGTCCAGCAGTTGGGATTCATGGCCGACTCCACATGAATCAGGCCATGAGGTTGAAGAGATTACTGGATAGTATCACTTGAGCATCAGGTGGCAGCTGGACCAGGCACCCAGCACCTGTACTACTCTAAAGGCAGGTCTGATGTTGGTGCTGGTCTCCTCCACACTTCATGTTTTTAGGAGGAAGTCATCATAATCAACCAAATTAGAAGATGCTACCATCTCTACAATTCCTTTTCATCCTTCTGATCTTCTTAGTGAATGAATACTTAGAATTTCTGCCTTTAAACTTACCATTTGGTCTTGAACTGATTGTATATGGTTATTTAGATTTGAGCTCACCAGTATCTTTACACATTAAACATGTTTCCTTTTTTTTTTTTTTGGTGGTACTGGGGGTTGAATCCAGGGCCTCGCACTTGCATGCTCTGCAAGTGCTGGACCACTGAGCTGCACCCCTGGCCCATTTTCTTACTTTTTGAGACAGGGTCTTGCTAAATTATGCAGACTGCCTCTGGTCATGAACTTGCGATCCTCCTGCCTCTGCCTCCCAAGCCGCTGGGATTACAGGTGTGTGCCATCGCACCCGGTTCCATGTTTCCATTTTTAAGTGCTTTAAAAGTTCTTACATTGCAAAGTGGAATTCCACCTGGAATAGAGATTGCTTCCACATCCCAGTTACATCATTTTGGGGAATTCACAAGTTTCAGTTTCCTGTAAAATATCTTTCTGCTTGCTTCCCAAAGATATTAAAGATCACAGTGTTCTGAATACCTCAATGGCCTACACAAAAGTGATTATAATGGTAACATTGTTAGGATGAGTGATACATTATATGTGATGGTAATAGTAACATTATTATTTATGGACTAGAATAAAGCAACCTATTCTTGATGGTATTTCTGATGGACTAGATTTGACAAGTGTCCCTTGCACACTTTCATGTCACTGTGACCCAAATACCTAACAGAAACAACTTAAGGGAGGAAAGGTTTATTTTTTTTTTTCAGAGAGCTAAAGTCCATGATGGTAGGGAAAGTGTGGTGGAGCAGCTCAGTCCCTGAAGTGGGAGCATGTGGTAGAACAGAGCTCTTCACATCACTGCCAACCAGCAAGCAGAGAGGGCCAGGCCACAGCCTGGACTGGGTATAACCTTTGAAGCCCTACCCCCAGTAACTTACTTCCTCCAGGTAGGCTCCACTCTCTAAAGGTCACATAGCCTCCAAAAATAGCACCACCAGATGGGGAACTAGCGTTGAGAACAGGAGCCTGTGGGGGACATCTCAGATTTAAGCCCTAACAGTAATTATGATAGTAAGTAAGTTCTGACAACCATTGGATACTAAGTTCTGACAGAAAGAGGGGACACTTAGAAAGCTTCTGTCAACTCTGAAGACCCAGATCTACCACTTATTAACAAGGTGGACCTTTGCAAAAATTCTTTGGGTATTTTTGTCACCTGAGAAAATAACTTTTGTTCATATAACAGGCAATTGTTGTTGAGTGTCTGCTATACATAAAACTGATATAGCAAACAAATATGGTGCCTACTCTGAAGAAGCCTATAGTCTAATTAAGGAAATAAACATAAATAATCACAAAATATGTTTATGCTTTGCCTGCAGCCATAGTACTGTTGGGTATGATCTTGTCAGATCTTAAAAGCTAAGCAGGATGGAAGACCTCCTGGGAATACCCGGTGCTGTAGGCTTGGGAGAAAGATCCGGCAACCCACTCCCCAAAATCAATCTGCCATTAAAAACCCTATGAATAGCAGAGAAGCACTGACAATACTGTTTTGTCTGTTGTATGTAGGGTTGCTATGAGTTGGACATGGACTCCATGGCACCGAACAACAACAACGTATATATGCTTGTGTTACATGCTACAAAGGAAAAGGACAACTTGCTGCATTGCTGCATGAAAGCTGAAGGGAACGCAGACAAACTAAAGGATGGGTCATGTTAAACTTTGTGAACCATGAATTTATTGGGGAGTTTTATACAGTGAATGTGGGTAACCCATGAAGAGCCTTTACATACAGCTACACTGAGGAGAGGAATTTCCCCCACAAGAAGTGTTCACCAAGATGCCTGAAAGCTGCACCACTATTAACTCCTTCCCAACTGGGTTTCCTCACAGGGGTGGTCCTTCTCCCTCCCAAGCAAGCTTCCTCACAGGAGTGGTGGTTGACTCCCTGGCTTCACAGGCAGCTGGACCACTGATGAGCTTCCTCTACATCTGCTCTCCTCTGCTCCCTTCTGTGCAATCTCTAGCCTGTTGCACTAGGTATTTGTATGTATGTATGTATATATATATATTTCCATTCCACAGTGGAGAGTCTTGTAACCTTTCCCTCCCTCCAGGAGGGAATGTTGATACATTGCAATAGGTTTAACTAACTTGTACATTTCTTCCCACTCTGTCACTATGGTTGTAGGACCAACCTCTCCCCCGCTACCCCTCAGGCTTGCCAGGTGTTTTGTATCAGTGTTTGTGGTGGTTGTTGTTAGGTGCCACAAGTCTAGTCCATGTCCAGTCTGGCAGAACCATCTCCACAACACTCATAAAATTATAAAAAGTTAATGAAGAGCCCTTATCTGCAGGAGGCCTGAGGATCATCTTAAGAAATAGTTGTTGTTGTTAGGTGCCATCGAGTTGGTGTCCGACACATAGTGACGTACAACAGGCGAAACACTATTGTCAGTGCTTCTCTGCTATTCATAGGGTTTTCAATGACAGACTGAATTTTGGGAATGGGTTGCTGGATCCTTCTCCCAAGCCTACGGTATTTGGTGTTCCCAGATGGTCTCCCATCTAAGTACTAACCAGGCCCGACCTTGCTTATCTTCAAGATCTGACAGGATTGGTCACCACCGGGCTATGGCTGCAGGCATTAAGAAATAGTAGGCAATAAATATTTGTTGATAAAGATAAATAACTAGTCTAATGCATTAACCAGAGATCATTCACCAAGTAGTAAAGAGGTATAGGTAGTATTGACCAGGACCTCAGGTGGAATTCTTAAAACTTCTTCCTTAATTGATTTTTGGGTAATGGGTAGTACTGACCACTGTGGGCTTCAGTATTCCTATCTATAAGGTGGGGATAATGGGGATAATGCTGTTCTCAGTCAAACTCGTGAGCTGAAGTTTGAGCAAATGAATGTGAAGTAGTCTTTAAAGATCGTGATTGTGGGCAGGGCTTCAGAACTATGAAAAATTAGGTTCAGGTTCAGGTGTAGGTTCTGTTTGTTAAAATTTAGAGAGTTTGAGTTTGGTTCAGGTTGTTCTTGTTGTTGTTAGGTGCCATCAAGTGGGGTGCAATCTGTAGAGACCCTAGTACAACAGGAAATATTAGTCAACACTGTGCCATGCCCAGCACTATTGTCACTGCTTCTCTGCTATTCATAATGGCTGATTGGTTTTTTTGGGAGTGGGCTGCCAGGTCCTTCTCCCAAGCCTATAGCACCCAGTGTTCCAAGGCCAGGCAGTCTTCCATCCAACTACCAACCAGGTCCAACCCTGCTTAGTTTCTAAGATCTGATGGGATCGGATGCCACAATGGTACAGCTGCAGGCTTGGTTCAGGTTTGCATTTAAAATTTTAATCCTATGTGTATATAGACAAATTATTTTTCTTCAATTTTCAAATAGCTAATGATATAAAGTAAAAGTTGAACACAAACTCCATTTCTCACTGGGTTTGGGTTCAGAAAAATTTTTTATAATTACTTGAACCAAAATGGGTTCAGGGTTCGGGTTCTGGTTTGGTTTGAAGGCTTGCTAACTATGTATAGGATTTAAACTTGAACACAAACCAAACCCAAACCCTCTAAATGTTAATATACTGAACGTTCACCTGAACCTGAACCCAACTTCTTGTGGATTTGAAGCCCTGGTTTGGGGTCATGGCTGTCTCTGGACATTAAACTCAACATCTCTAGAAGTAGGATACAGCCTGTTCTGCCAGGGCATCTGAAGATGGGCTCCAGGCTCACAATCCTCTCCAGAAGCTTAGAACCAGCTCTGGCCTACTTGAGATGGCTTTCAGACTTTGGGTAACAGGATCTACAATAGTAGTTTTGAGTGTGTGTCTGGCATTTTGCCCATACTAAGAGACTAGTTGCCTGCAGCCATACCACTGTGGCATCCAATCCTGTCAGACCTCAGAAGCTAAGTAGGGTCAGGCCTGGTTAGTACTTGGATAGGAGATTGCCTGGGAATACTGGGTACTATAGATTTGGGCGAAGGACCTGGCAGCCCAACTCCCAAAATCAAACAGCCATTGAAGACCTTATAAATAACAGGGAACCATTGACAATAGTAGTGGGCATGGCAGTGTCGGGTACTGTTTCGTCTGTTGTACATTGGGTCCCTATGAGTTGGACCCGACTCCATGACACCTACCAAAAACAGCGAGGGACTGGTTAGCAAATGGGACTCCTGGAAAAACCTTCTCATTATGGGTGAATCAGGAGACAAGTTATGGTCAGCATAGATATGACTATCAAGTATTGTGGTCTATATTTGCTGCTTCCTGTACCCTTCTTAATTTCACTCCTGCAATTCCTCCATTTTACAGACTGAGAAACCTATGACAGGTTACCATGATTTAGTTAAGGTCAAGTAGTTATTAAGTACTAGTGTTAGCCTATTTTGATTTGTTATAACAAAACACCCAAGGCTTGTTGTTATTGTTAGGTGCCATCAAATCAGGTCCAACTCACAGTGATCCAATGTGTGACAGAATGAAACACTTCCTGACCCTGTGCTAGGCACACAATCTTTTTTATATTTAAGCCTATTGTTGTACCCAGTGTGTCGATTCCTCTGTTGAGGGTCTTCCTTTTTTTGTTGACCCGCCACTCTCCCAAATGTGATATCCTTCTCCAGGGATTAGTCCCTCCTGACAATATGTCAAAAATGCATAAGACACAGTCTAGCCATCCTTCCTTTCAAGGAGCACTCTGGTTGCATTTCCTCTAGGATGGGTCTTTTGATTCAATAATTGTCTCTAGCACTGTAATTCAAAAGCATCAATCCTTCTCCTGTCCCCCTTATTCACTGTCCAGCTTTCACAATCATATTATGTCAAGGTAACTAATAAAGAGGTTTATTTGGTTTACAATCCTGATGGTTGGAGGATCCACACATCATGGTGCCAGCATCCTGGTAAGGGCACCCTGGCTGTGTCACAACATGGCTGTTGTGTAGATGGCTTCCCCAGATTGGACATGGGGTATACTTGACACTTGTTAATTTCTATATTGATAGAAAACACCTGGCATGCTCTGGTTGGGGTGTGTGTGTGAGGGAGGGGCCTAGGTGCTTTGACTGTGACAATAGAGTGGGCAAAAATATACAAGTTAACTGGGCAGATTGTAATGTATTAACATTGTTTCTTGGAGGGAGGGGAAAGAGGGTCACAAAACTCTCCACTGAGGGAGATATAGACGTGTGTGTGTGTGTGTGTGTGTGTGTGTGTGTGTAAATAATAGGCTAGAGAGGAAGGAGAGGGAAAAAGGGGAAACTCACTGGTCATTGGTACAGCTACTCATAAGGCTGCCAGGGAGTCACACACCACTCCTGTGATGAAGCTCATGTGGGAGGGAGTTTAAGGTGGTGCAGGCATTGGGACATCATGATGAGGGCTTTTTGGAAGGGATTCTTCCCCTTAAAGTAGCTGTATGTAAAGACTGTACCCACTTTTCTGTGTAAAAGCCCCAATAAGGTTCACAAAGTTTACATGATCCGTCCTTTGGTTTGAGTTCCCTTTGGCTTTCACACAGTAATGGCAGAGAAGTGGAAAGGGAATCAGGGGCCTGTAGAAGGGCTGCATGTGTGAGCAAAGAAGGAAGAGAGGTGGGATGGTAAGACTGGAAGCAGGGGACCAGGCAGGTGCTGGGTTTGCTATTTGTGTAAAACCCCACTCTCTTGAGAGGCAATTCACTCCTACCACTCCCTGGAGACAGCATTAATGCATTCATGGGGCTGGTTATGACCCATCTACCCCCTACACTGGGGGCAAAGCTTCCAGAACACAAACCATATCCAGACTATTGCAGTAGTGAAGCTGAGATGGCGAGTCAGGTCTTTCTGCTCCAATGCCAGGTGATTTGTCACAGTGCCAGAGAGAGGCCATGGACAGTCATCCACTGGAGAATTTGCACTCGTGAGCCCTTGTTAATACAAATGTCATAGCCACAGGCTTGATGCCTCCATGGGGCAGCTGTCCAGTACATTAGTGAGGACATTGAGAAGAATGAGATACAAAGGCTTTTCTTGCTGAAGACAGTTTCAGTTCAGTAGTTACCTCTCTCATGTATAAGGCTAGCTTAAAAACCTTCTCCACCCAAAAGAATCACAGAGGGACTGGCACTATCTGTACCCATGCATTTAGTCTAGGCTTAATATTTATTGGTAGAAATCCATTCCAAATAATTAGGCAGTTCATTGAAAGCCTTGGCTTTAACTTGTAAGTACAAGAGAGTGTGGTGAATAAGGATCTGAAGAGGAACGCTAGGAATGTTCCCTGTTCCAGGAAGGACACATCCACTACCAACACACACACACGCACACACACACACACACACACACACACACACACACGCACACACAGAGTCTTTGGAGTATAAAGCAAGGGTTACTTCTGTCTTTGTACCCACAGTCTTATTCAGTCTCCCCATAGCCAGTGAAGGGGGAAATTACACAAAAAGTACACGAAAGTTGGGACATATATTGTCACTATTCTGGAACTAGATGTTACCCTAGCTCTGCATGTGTTAGTAACACAGACCCCTGGTCAACAATGCAAGCAATAACACAAGCCATAATTCAAGGGAACTACAACTTAACTAATTTCTGTGCACCTTAGTTTTGTTGGAGTGAAGATGCACACAGAAAAATAAGCTTGGACCTTGTTTTCCCTCTGTATGAGAGGGGAGCAGGCGGGATGGCATGCCTGGCTTCATGTCCCAGCACCCTTCAGCCCTACAACTAAGTCTCTTCATTACTGTGATGGCTTGGGTAAGCCCTAGATTCCTGACCCTTCTTTCTTTAGTCCTGCTGTAGGCTTGAGACAAATGTTAACCTATGCACAAGAGAAATTAGTAGGTTATTTATGCTGTTGCTCCTGTTGCAGAGCTCTGATTTTGCTCTTATGAACATCCTCTCCTCCCCCAGAGGAAACTAGAATCTTGCCCCAAACTCTAGCCTCCTAGGTACCTGCCTCCAGCCAGCTTTGACTTCTAGACCCTATAGTCTGCCTCTCTCTCCATCACCACTACACATTTTTTGAATTTCTTTTGAACCTCTTAGCTTCACTTCCCACTTGTTCCTGTGGCCGTGCTTTCCAGAGATTCAGCCCCACCTGCACAGACTTCTACCCACAAATGTGAATCTCCCTTGTGCTTAGGTCCCACTTTCAGGCTCATAAACCGCTTCCAGTTGTGACCCACCTCCTTCTAGTTAATCCTTTCATCCACAATAAGCAGCAATGATATCATTTATCATGTATTTTATTTGTACTGGCACTTTAAATCCATCATTCTTACCAGCTGTCTTGGCCCTATTCCAAGCTCTGGGAGCAGTCTGGCTATTAGTAGAGGAAATAAGTGGCCCCATGGCCAAAAGGTTAGTTGGTCAGCCTCATCACTACTGCTGTTAGCCCTGCCCCAGCGTGACCCTTCCTCATTTCATGTGCTCAAATTGTGCCCTGGTTCCTTTAACTGGGTTTACATTTTGACTTTTTTTTTTTTTTTTTTTTTCTGATTTCCTACCTGGATCTCTCATATAAGACACAAAGACTGACTCCTGAAGTTTCAGATTCCTGAAACTTACTGCCACGATTTCTGGTGCCATGTTTTGCCAGCCTTCTTGTACATCTGCTTGTTGAATGTGTTGGGCCAAACGTTACTCTGCCTTGTGCTGGGCTGTACCCACAAGTCTGGTCCCTTCTGCAAGCACCTCTGGTGTTAGCTACTATTCTGACTCTTCTTCCTTTGCCCAGGTTTTGAAGCATCCCTGGTCACTGGGTCAATCTGTTGTCTGTTGTCAGGTCCAACATGTGGTTTTATTTTTTAAAGTATGCATTAGGTTTAACCTATTAGAAAGTTTGGGGTAAAGAGACTTAACTAAGACCTAACTTTAATTTTCCGTTTTTTTCCCTCACCTTCAATGGTAACTATCAATTAAATGCTACTTTTTGGACTGAGTTTAATCAAGAAACTTGTTCTTGGAGCTCTCATTAAAGTGACTTTAGTATAATTTAGTAAAATCGCATTTACTGGTAGAAAAGTAATTTTACTGTATTTAGGTACATTAAAATACCATTATCTCAATCATCAAGCTGTTATAGACTTCCTGTGTTTTGTGATATTTTTTGTAAAAGAAAAATTATTCACATTGTTGTAATTCTGTATAGTGCAGAATCGAACAAAGGAAATGATGCGAATCATTTTGCAGAAAGGTCAGCTGAGTCATTGGCATGTCCTGAGCCATGGTGGGAATGTGAAGCTGCTGTTGGTGTGCAGCGCATTTCTTCAGATGAAGACACTAGTCATTTGTGTGGAATTTTTCTTCTGAATATTTGGACTGAAGCAAAGCAATAGAGGGATATTCACTTGTAAACAAAGGTGGGTGGTGTGAAGAGGAAGTGAATACTTCATAACACTCTAAAACAAACCAGATTCTCAGAACCTCTCTTAATGATAATTCCTGCCATTCTTTGTTTTGTAGAACAGGAGTGATTGATAGAATTAAAGAGCATGCTTAGGAATGATAAAAACATGAATTCTGATGGGTGATCCCAGCATAACAACTTGAAAATAATAGGTCTTGGTGTTCTAACAAGAAAAGGTAATGACAATTCCTGCTCCTGAATGTAATTGGTGGATATTTACTGCTGTACACATGGCACGGTACAAGGTCTCCATGTTTTCCTCAGGTTAATTAAAATAAGTGATGAATACAGGAACACAGCCAGCTCCTTTTATTGATGATTGTGAAAGGACAAATTATTCTAGGGTGTACATCAAGGATTAGCCTGTCAGCAAGGAAACTCAGAGAGTAAAGGTCATGGTAACATTTGGTTAACATTTTGCATAATTCAGACTGACTAAACCTTTAATTCCTGGTAACTCAATTCCTGGTAATTCAGTTTGAATCTTTGGCAAGCCTCAGAATGAAAGAGATCTGCCTGTAGGCTTAGACTTTTGTTGTTGTTGTTGTTAGGTGCCGTCGAGTCGGTATCCGACTCAGAGCGACCCTTACAAGGTTTTCAATGGCTGACTGTTTCGGGATTGCGTTGGGAGTGGATTGCCAGGCCCTTCTCCCATTTTTGCAGTGCTGGGAATTGAACTCGGGACTTCAGAGACTGCAGCGCAGCACTCTACCAACTGAGCTAAATCCCAGCCCATAGGCTTAGACTAGCAGTCATCTTATTGGGTTGGTGATTCTACATTCTAGTGAGTTTATTTATTTTTATTTATTCATTTTTAGGTTGCAAGCAATAGAGAACCATCTATGCCTACTGCAAAGAAAGGAAGAGCATTATAAAATTACACTGAAACTGAAACCACAAAGTAGGATCATAGAGTCTCTCCTCATGCCATCTCTTCTCTCTATGAATTTCCATCATTCTGTCCTCCCACTTATCTGTAACTTAGGCTTCCTTGTGGCCCACCCACAATCTCTTGTTGTTGTTGTTAGATGCCATCAAGTCCTGTCTGACTCATAGTGACCCACATAGGGTTTTCAGTGGCTGATTTTTTCAGAATTGGTATGGGAGTGGACTGCTATATCCTCATCCCATTTTTGCAGTGCTGGGGATTGAACCTGGGACCTCAGAAAGTGCCAAGCAGTGCTCTACCAACTGAGCTAAACCCCAGCCTCCCAGAGTCTTATGGGCCTATAGTGTAATTCTTCAAGCCAAGCGACCAAGTCATAGGTAGCTGGCCAGTCTATGGATATGGTGGATTGAGGTCAGGTGCCCAACTGTGATTCAGTCAGCTTTTAACTTCAGAGTTAAGTTCTGCAATCCAGACACATTTTTGCAAATAAATAGACAGGTGATTTCTAATGTATTTCTAGCTTTCTCCTGCTCTTTAGTAAATTCAAGCATTGAATTGTTGTAGAAAGAAAAAGTGCTGTGGATGAGGAGACCATCATTATAGTCATTTTTTCCTGAAATTCAGTGATGATGATGACTACCTGCTTTTCTGTCCTATTCTGTTTCTCACACTTCTCTCCTGTGTCCAGGTGAAAATTTAGACATAATTTTAAAAGCTATTGCTGCAGAGAGAGTGAATATCAAGAAGAAAAAAGGCAAATGGGAAGAGAGATGAAGAAGAAAGAAGGAAGAACTAGCGAGAAATGAAACCTTCTTTCCATCTAGAAATGTGTTACATCTTCATGTGTCTATGCCATAAGCCAGAAGGTTGGAGGGTGAGATGGGAGAACAATTGAGGGAGTCAGGGATGGAGAGTGGGGGTTACAACAGCAGACTTGGGGGAGGGAAATCAGGTGGTCTGGGAAGGGTAGTGAATCTTCACACTTGTGCCAGGTCTGTAACTGCAACTTGAACAAATAAAGGGGCAAAGTACAAGAAAGAGAGGATTTGGGATATTGGGCCTTGAAAGATATTGTTATTTCCACCTTGGTGTAGATAGGATGTTGCCAAAGGATGGGACAAAGGGTGGCCTTGCAGGGCAGATGATCAGCTGAGCTAGGCCAGCTTTCAGCTTTGCTTTTTCTTGAAAGCATGCCAGCAGACAAACTCGTGAGCAATCGCTGGGGCAGGATAGCTCACAGCATGAGTAGCCTGAGTGTCTAACCAGCTTCAGTCAAAAAAACATTAGAAAACAAGTGCCTGGGTATTTGAGATGGCTTTACTGGGCTATAGTATTTTGAATTTGCCTTTTTAACAAATGGTCAGAGTTGCAGATGGCATTTAGCTATTGGGATAAATTCATCTGGATTTAAAATGTAACATGTCTTTTCATTTAGCACATACCCTTTAGAAAGGACAGAAGGACCTCTTTATTCTTTTATGTATTTTCACTTGCTTTTAATGTTAACCATCTTTCTCAATTTGATGCCATATGGTCTGGTACCACATATGTAAAGGTTCTGGTCTTGGGCTCAGTGCTAAGAGTGCACACATTCATCCTTTACCCTTGTTTCTTGACAATTAAAAATAACAATCCTAAGCTCCTAAATTCCTTCTCCTAAACCTAAACGTAGCTCAGATGTTTGTCCTCTGTGAAGTTTTCATAGACTCTTAGAATCATGTCCCATCTGCTTTGGTCAGCACGGACAACTCCCCACTATAGTTTCTTATTTACATGATTGTCTCCCTCACTCACCTGTGCATGCCTTTCCTGCAGCACTTGAGGCTTTCCTACTTCCAAGTCTCTAGCACTGAGCACAGTGAGTGGCTCACAGTCAAGGCATGATGAACGTGAGTTGAATTGAGTACATTGTGTTTAATACAGTTGAGTTTTCACAGTGTCCTCAGGGCCCATTCTGTGGGACCATTCGGAGATGGCAACTTTGGAGTAATGGGAAGAGCCCAGGGCTTGTGTTTAAGCTTAGTCCTGTTCTTCATGAATGTGTGGCTTTTATCAAGTCCCCCTGAGTCTTGGTTTTTTCATATGTAAAATAGGATAACAGTTCCTGCTGCTCAAGATTTGAGAAGATGAAATGAAAAAGAAAAAAATGAAACGTCTTTATAATGTTAGAGTGCATCTGACTTATGTATTTATTAATTATTTTATTTTATTTTATTTTATTTTATTTTATTTTTCTGAGACAGGGTCTCACTGAGTAGCCTAGGCTGGCCTGGAACTTGCTATGTAGACAAGGCTGGCATCTTTCCTCCTGCCTTAGCCTCCTGAGTGTTGAGATTACAGCCGTGAGCCACCATTCCTGGCTTAAAGTGCAGCCTATAAGCAAAATACCACCTGGACATGGTGGTACACGCCTATAATCCTAGCACTCAGGAGGCAGAGGCAAAGAGGATCAAAGCGAGTTGGAAGCCAGCATGGCCTACATAGCAAGTTCCAGACCAGCCTAGGCTACATGGTCATATGAGTCTGTCTCAAACAAACAAAACACACACACACACACACACACACACACACACACACACACACACGTGCGCGCACACACACCCCTCATCAAAACCATTTTTATGGAAGTTGAAAAAGTAATCTTTCTCAGATGTGATCCAAGACAGACCTCTCTTCTGTTGAATCCTGCTATATAACAAACATATCACAGAGTTGAAAGCTATGCTGTGGGGAAAATAATAAATATGAAATATAACTGGTATAGTGCCGAACATCAAGTAGTCACTCAGTATATGATAGCTGCCATCACTGTTTCTACTACTATTGTTATTACTAGGATAATGTACTGTTTCCACAACTGACTTGGAGGAGAGCAGTGGGGTGGTATGAGAAGGTAGCGAAGCTTTGTCCTCATGCCAGTTCTGTAATCTGCTGTCCTTGGACAAGCAACTAATTTCTTGTCTCTTATCTAATACTCTCATCTTTATGGGTGTCCTGTTAAGATGACTTTGAGTTCAGAGAAGAGGTGTTGTAAAATGCCAGGTGAGTATTGCTCTCCTCTACTGAAGATAGTGAAACTTCGAAAACAACTGCATTTATCTGCAGGGCAGATATGACACTTTCTTTAGAAGTTGGGGTGGAGATGGAAACCTTTCAAGTAGTTGATGCCATTGAGCTTTGTTAATTTGTGAAAGGGTTTTATACTTGCCCTCTTTCTCTCTTCCTCCCTTCCTCTTTCTTCCCCTTTACCATTCTTAATTTTCCAATCCTTCTTTTTGTTGGCTGCAAATTTGCCCACCAGAATCCTGCCAGCTTTAGTTGGAAGGAATATATTTCCGAGCTTAGTTGGACATCAGTTTTTTTTGGGCTCTGCCCAGACTCTTGACAGAGAAGTTAGTGTTAAGGGGGTTGATGGTGTCTAGACAGTAAAATCAGAAACTGTGTAATTTATGTTCTATTACAGACATCCACTTCCCGGATTGGAAAAAGGAAACTGGCTTTTATCTAAGGAAGTTACATTAAAAACCCAAAGTCCTGAGTATTTCTGACCTATGAAAATTTAAAGCCTGAATAGTTTTACATAACATTCTCCAGCCCCTTCAAAAAAGAGGAATTATTGGGACCGGTACTGTATAGGGCCAGAGATGAGGAATAAACTTGGTTCCAAGTGTCAGGAGACAATTCATAGATTCATATAGCAGTCCTTCCCAGTTACTGACTTCCAGTTGTTTTGTTGTTAGGTACCTTCGAGTCCGTGTCTGTATTCATAGGGTTTTCAATGGCAGGTTGATTTTTGGGAGTGGTTTTCCAGGTTCTTCTCCCAAGCCTACAGCACCTGGTGTTCCCAGGTGGTCTCCTGTCCGGGTTCGGCTCAGGCCTGAAAGAGGTCAGAGCCTTGCCCTGATACCAAGTGGGTATTGGGGACCCACTGGACCGGGTTGGTGTAGTGGCTGGAGGTGCAAAAGAAGGACCTCGGGAGACCTTCTGTGGGAAACAGGTGAGGGAAAGTTTATTGGGTTGCTCCCCAAGTGGGGGGCAACCAGCAAGCAGCCCCTGTCAAGTGCTCAAGTGCTAGCTCTAAGCCTGCAGCATTCACTGATGGTACAGCTCAGCCTTAAAGGCGCAGCTACAAACAGTTGGTGTTCCGCTGGGCTGGAGGTCTGGTGGTCTTGACTCGCACAGCTTACCTTCTCTGCCTCCCTCCTTCCCAAGGGTGGGAGGAAATGGGAGGCTCTTTGTGGCTTGATTGTAGCCTTCAGCGCTTCGGGGCCCCTGGTCTTGACTTGTTGGCTTGCTAGGTGGTCTTCCACAGGATTGGGGAGCACTGGGTCAAGGTGATGGGGTCCGGACAGCAGGTGAAAACAAGAGGGTCCAGGTGGGGTCCAGGAGCTTGCTTATAATAGGCTCCTGGGAGGGGGTGTGTACCAGGGTTAGCCAATCAGGGCACATTCCTTGACAGGTATGGCAGGTAAACTGTCACACCTGCCAGATTGGGGCAGTTATTTAACTGAGGTGCTAGGGTAGCCAATTAAAATTGAGGTGGTTGAGGCTGGTCAGGCTGGTCAAGGGCCATCTTTGCTCACTAGATGGGAGGGGGGATAAAGGAGTGAGTAGAATGTAGCCTGAGTGTTAGCCCCTCATGCTGGTTAGAAAGACCCTATTTATGGGTGCTTTAAGAATCCCCAACAGTCTCCCATCCAAATACTAACCAGACACGACCCTCCTTAGCTTCCGAGATCTGATGAGATCAGAACCCACAGTGCTATGGCTGCAGGCCACCTCTAGTTAGACCTCTGTAAAATAACAAGGCAATTTTGTATTGTACCTCAGTTCTGGAGGGATATTGAGAAGTTGGAGAGAAGAGAGTATAATAGCAAGAATCTAATAGCAAAAGGGAACTTGTTTAGAACTTGAAAGAAGACTCAATATCTGACTCAGGGACACATAGAAAAATAAAAAAATAAAAATAAAAATAGTCTTTGCTTTAAAGAAAAGGCATGCTTTTGATTGGGAACAACCACAATAAAAATAAAAAAGACCTCAATTACACAATATTTTATGTTTCTTTTTAGGTTATTTAATGCTCATAAATACCAGATACTCAATATTCATTACTGTGGAAAATAATGAAAAGATAAAGTTTTAATAAGCTATGTAAAATTTTTGTAGAACTAAATGCTTTTTAAAAAGCCCACAGCAGCTTTTGTTGTATTGACCTGGATGATTATCGAGGTCTTCATTTGGAACTCTTGAGTTTCTTTCAGGAAGGTATAAACTCCTCTGTGTGGAGCTGTGAGACATCATATCAAAGGTTGCTATCTGAGCTACTTTATAATACCTGTATTTAAAATTCTATAGTCTTATTGGCATTATGAATTAAATTTGTGTGTTCATCTCAGTCTTTTAAAAATTATCTCCAAAATTTGAAGAATCAATCATCCAATTTAATTTATTACTGAGGAATTATTTTGTTATTCTTCCCAATACTAGATTACTAGATTTATATTGAGTACAATAATTTTCAGCATATTTTGCTTCTTCCTAGAAGGCTTTCAGTGGGTATTAATTGAATTGCATAATTGAGTTGCTTCTACCTCTTGTATGGGAAGCACTTTTTAATATGTAATAGCTAGACAAACTTTGTTTTAAAGAGCAAATAGTTTTCCATATCAGGAACCAGAAAAGAATATAAGTTACAGTGAATTGATTGCAGAATATTCATTATCTATATACTATAGAAGTATTTGTAGCATCCAGAGATTGTAAGGAAAGCCTTTTCCACAACTTTGTAGCCCTTTGGCAGGAAGATTTAGAGATCAGATATGTGGGAAGCTGAAGTCACTTGCTCATATATCATTCCAGTTTGGGTTGTTTAGATCATTGGTTTTCCACTGTGATGTTCTGTCTTTCTGGAGTCTCATGGTTCTAGCACAGTGCAGAATATGCATAGGCTGCTGTGGGAAATTCTGTTAATTGGTGGATTATCTGTACAGAAGAATGCTTTAGTAACCAGCATAAGCCAGAATATTATTATTTCACTACTGCTAATTATGTTATTCTGTGTTATTAATAGTTACCATTAATCAAGCACTTATTATCAGCTCACTTAATCTTTACAAACATATGAATTTGCTACTATCACAGTTTTTCAAATAAGCAAATTTGAATTCAGAGAAGTCAAGTAACTTGATGAAGATCATAAACTTAGTACAGACTGATTTAGATCCCAATTTGGTCTGCCTTGAATCTATAACCCATCCTGTTAATCACCATCCTATCTTTTTATTCGGGCTGGGATTTAGCTCAGTGGGTAGAGTGCTGCGCTGCAGTCTCTGAGGTCCCGAGTTCAATTCCCAGCACCGCAAAAATGGGAGAAGGACCTGGCAATCCACTCCCAAGACAATCCCGAAGCACTCAGCCATTGAAAACCCTATGAGGGTCGCTATGAGGGTTGCTATGAGTCGGATACCGACTCGACGGCACCTAACAACAACAACAACAACAACAACAACAACAACAACATCATCATCTTTTTATTCACCTTCACTGATAGTTGCTCATAAGTAGTTGTCTTTTGGCCTATCTTAGTCTGCTTAACAAAGCTCTCCAAGAATCAACGTCCTACCCCTCAGAATCTGAAGGCCCTCAGACCTGCAGTAGTACCACCACTTTGGATGTCTATTTGAGTGCCAATGACTTTGATTATTGTTATCTTTAAGGGTTGTCAAGGAAAGAATGAGATTGGACTTTTTGTCATCTCTATAGTCTAATAAGTTTCAAAATAGGTAGTAAGGAGTTCTCTGTTTATTCATCACAAAAACTCTCAGTCATCTTTATGTGTGATTTCTTAAGTAGTACATGCTTATTTTAAGAAAATTATAGAAATATATGACTTAGAAAGTAAAAACAAAAAATCTAAGAGCCCTTTGAAAATGGATTTTCTTCCGATGTTATCTTGACACCTGGTTACTTTATGCTACATAACAGCATCAAAAACTTAGTGGCTTAATGTAATGACACCACTTAATTTGTTTATGAATCGGTGATTTGCGCAAGATTTAGTCTCTGTTTTACTTGGTGTCAGCTGGGGTGGCTCAAAGAGGAATAAAATAATTATTTACATGTCTGGCATCCTGGGATGATCCTAGGAAGACTCAAGTAGCTGGCAGCTGGCATAGCTGAGTCTTTCCAGGGCCTGTCTCTACAACTCTGCTGTCTTGCTGTGTGGTCTCTCTGGAGGTGCCAGGATCCCCACATATGTGTTCAGGGTGGCCAGGTGTGGAAGGGGAGGAAGTTACATCGTCTTTTCTAACCAGCCTCAGAAATCGCATTATTTCCATCACATTTTTTTGTTAGAAACTAGCCATGAAGGCTGGCCTATGTGACAAGGAAACTGAATTAAGTCTTTACTTTTTGTGGGAAGAATGTCAAAGAATTTGTGAACTTGTTTTAAAACCCTGTGGTAAATGTGAACCTTGGTTGAATTGCTCCTCATTTGACATCTCTCTCCACTTGAGAGCAGGGTATGCTAGAGTGGACAATGACATTTTTGGCCAAAATACCCTGGGAAAGTTGTTTTGGCCAAAATACCCTGGCATATCACTGACACAAATAATAAGAACAATACACTGTGGATATTGAGAAAATGTGTGCTGTGGCAATAATGGCACACTGCAAACCTTGGTCAGAGCTGGTTCAGGCACTGGATTGTGTTGATGTCACAGGAGCTCTGCTGGCTATACTAGTCTAGACCTATGAAAATACAGAGGACTGTATTTTATTTTGTAGTACATTGAAGTCATCAGAGAAGACAAAGATAGAAAAATTCTGCTCTGTCAGGACAACCCCTATATTCTTCATAGGAAGATGAACACACTTCTTTTCTGTGCCCTTGAACAGCTATTTTATATTTTTCTCATGTTTGTGAAAATACATTTTTAGAAAATAAAATTTAAATGCTTAAATCTGCACAGAACTTTGAGAAATAACAGAGAATGCTGTTTTATGGGCTAATAAAAGAGTGTATTATAGTTTTGTTTTGAATGTCCTCTGTTTTATTACCCAAACATCATATTTTCATTGTGTTCTTGAAGCTGAAATAATCTACAGGATTTATAGTGTGAGGGCCAATGACTCTACACCTTGTTTTTAATCATATTATAAATCACATAGTGGCCTAGGAAGGAACCAAACTTTTAAAAAATTAGACACTTGATTTGGGGAGTGTAGACATAGTCCTTAACTACTAATTCTGAATTATTTCATCAAATGTGAGCAGGCGGCCTTCTCCCACTTAATCTTACTTTTATAAGCTGCTGTCTCCAGTGTTTGCCATCCGGGGGGCTATAACACCATGAACCAGGGATCCTGATGAATTATTGTAATGCTGAGTTATAAGGCTGAGTTCAGACCCAGCTGACTATGACCATCACTCATGACCATTTAGGGAGAGTTTAGTGTGTCAGGCACTTGAGGTATTTTAGCTCACTTAATCTTCTGAGATATATATTACCATCTACATTTACAAGCAACAAAACTGAGGCTTCAAGAAATTAAGTAATTTGTCCAATATTGTACACTAGTATATGGTGAAATTCTATTCTAAATTGGGTCTTCTTACCCCTATTTTTAGCCTAATACTCTGTCGCCACTCTTCTCCATCCTTTCACCCCCTCCACTAGCTTATCATTGTAAAGAAAGATCCTGGTTAGTACAGAATGGTTTTTCTTTCAAGTGGTATTGCTATGAGATAAATCCTTTTGCACATGTACTCTGAGGTAACATGTTCAATAAGAAGAGACTCCAAATAGAGATCTGAGAGCTTATATAATTTCAATTGCGTACAGTTCAAATGAACCTTCTAGGGCTCATGTGACTGTGTTGACACATAGTGACAACTTTTTATAATTGAATTAAACTCATGGGAAGCATTGGAATTGATGGTCAGACCTTGATTGCCACCACAGACTGAGGAGGAAGAACCCAGGCTGCCTCCCACTTCACTGTGTTAATTTGAACTATTTTATGACCAAGCTGATGGGGGCTTGGGCAGAGTTCAAGTAGGTAGTAAACTATGATAAACTGAGGAACTAAGTCTAAAAGGAATAAATTAAGCAAAAATGCCTTTAAAAATTAAAAACCTAAGCTGATATTTCTCACATGCTTCCCAATATTTTGTGTTGTCACTTTTTTTCTTAAGCTAAAGCCATTTTGGCAGGTATATAGTGATATGTCATTGTGGTTTTAATTTGCATTTCCCTAATGAGTAATGGTGCCTGCAGTCTTACCACTGTAGCTTCTGATCCCAGCAGATCTTGGAAGCTAAGCAGGGCTGGACCTAGTTAGTACCTGGATGGAAGACCACCTGGAAACACCAGGCACTGTAGGCTTGGAAGAAGGACCCAGCAACCCACTCCCCCAAAAACGATCAGCCATTGAAAACTTTATGAATAGCAGAGAAGCACAACACTAGTGTTTTGTCTGTTGTACACAGGGTAGCTACAAGTTGGACACCAACTCAACAGCACCTAAGAACAATTACATTGGGTTATGGTATTGATTATCCTTTCTTGTGCCTCTTTGCCACGTGTACTACCTCTTGAGTGAAATTCCTAATCATGTCTTCTGTTTATTTTCTACTTGGATTGTTTGATGTTTTACTATTTTAAGAATTCTTTGTATATTCTAGATGGTAGTTGGATATGTAGATTGAAAATATTTTCCCATTCTATAGTTTATATTTTTATCCTTCCATAGGGGTCTTTTGCAGAGAAATGATTTTCATTTTGAAGTCAAACTTGTGTATTGTTTCTATGGGTCATGATTTTAGTGTCAAGTTTTACATTCTTTGCCTATGTCGCCAATCAACTGACTGGAGTCCTTTTGTTCTACCTGGATAAAATTATGGGTAAGCAAAGAGAATTCCTTCAAATGCTGGTCTTAGGAAGCTGTTTTTTCTCAGTGTTTGGCAGAAACAAACAGTAGTAGCATCAGACTGGAGCAGCAGGAGCAAGTGGTGCCCTTTGTTGTTATAGCTCTTACACATGGCAAGGGGCTCAGAAGGTTTTGCCCCATAAGTGCTACAGGTCTAATGTAGGTTGAAGAGTCAGGAATCCTCAGTCTTCAACAGCAACTGGTATTGCAGCCTCTGGGCAGGCCTAAGTGTTTCTGACTCTTGTCCCTAAAGGCTTTCTACCTCTCTGGGACCCTTCTAGTGACTAGGGCCTGCAGTTTCTCCTTTCTGGCTCTTTATAGCCTTCTGCCCTTCTTCAGCCTCAGCTTTCCATTCCCTCTCACCTTCTCTCTACTTCTTCCATCCCTCTTCTTCCTGCCCTGATAGCTCTCCTGAAACTGTTCAGCTGCCTCATAGTACTGTGGCCACTGTTGCTGTTGTTCAGGTGACAGCGATGGCTACCCTTCTGCTGCTGTTGCTGTTTTGCAGCTGAACACTGGCTCCTTTGAATCTGTCAGTGCCTTGCTGTTTTACTGCTTGCCAGTCAGCTAATAGGGTCTGCTCCTTTAAGGCTGTGGTTCTTGTGGCCCTTCCTTTGAGGCTACTGTCCAGGGTAGCAAGAAGCCTTTGACTTCTTAGTGCTAGCCTCATCCTGAGGTCCCTGTCCCAAAAAAGTTAAAAAATGGGCTGAAGGTGCAGCTCAGTGGTCCAGCACTGCAAAGCATGCAAACGCGAGGTCCTTTGTTCAACCCCCAATACTGCCCCCCCAAAAAAATCTGTAATCAGAAATTAATAGCAATAACAAGTTAGCAATACTGCTTTTATTCTCCCCTGAAAGAGTAATACTGGACATTCTCAACTAAGTTGAATACCCTGTCTTATAAAGATCATGTAAGGCGTACGCTCACACATACACACGCACCTTAAACTCTGTCAATAGTGAATCCAATCTCCATGCTCTTCTATTCCTCATCTGATATTATAGCCCTCTAAAACTGTTGAACATTTAAGAGGTTGCATATGAGCAGAAACCAACGGTTCTGAAGGAAGAAGTGGAAGCTGTGTTGAAGGCATTGGAGAAACACAAGGCTTCAAGGATTGATGGAATACCAACTGAGATGTTTCAAAAAACAGATGCATGGCACTAGAGGTGCTAACTTGTTTTGCCAAGAGATTTGGAAAACAGCTCCCTGGCTAACTGACTGGAAGAGATCCATCTGTGCCTATTCTCAGGAAAGGGGATCCAACAGAATGCAGAAATTACCGAATAATATCATTAATATCACATACAACTAAAATTTTGCTAAACATCACACAAAGGAACTGCAGCAGTATACTGAAAGGAATTGCTAGAAAGTCAAGCCAGATTCAGAAGAGGGTGTGGAACCAGTAACATCACTGTAGAGATCAGATGGATTTTGGCAAAAAGCAGAGAATGCCAGAAAGATGTCTATGTTTTATTGACTATGCAAAGGAATTTGTGTGGATCACAACAAATTGTTGATAACATTGTGGAAGATAAGAATACCAGAACATTTAATTGTACTCATGAGGAATCTGTACATGGACCAGGAGGCAGTCATTTGAATAGAACAAGGAAATACTACGTGGTTTAAAGGCGGGAAAGATGTCTGTTGGGGATATATCCTTTACCTTACCTCTTCAATCTCTATGCTGAGCAAATAATACAGGAAGCTGGACTTTGTGAAGAACCATGCATCAGGATTGGAGGAAGATTTGTTAATAACTTGCATTATGCAGATGACATAACTTTGCTTGGTGAAAATGAGGAGGCTTTGAAATATTTGCTGATGAAGACTAAAGAGAACAGCCTTCAGTATGAATTACACCTCAATAGGAAGAAAACAAAAATCCTTACAACTGGGTCAGTGAGCAACTTCATAATAAATGGAGAAAAGACTGAGGTTGTCCAAAATTTTGCTTTACTTGATTCTATAATCAATACCCATGGAAGCACCAGTCAAGAAATCAAAAGATGCATTGCATGGGGAAAAGCTGTTGAAAAGACCACTTCAAAGTGTTGAAAAGTAAAGATATCACATTGAAGAAAAAAGTGTGCCTGACTCATGCCATGATATGTTCAGTTGCATCATAAGGTTGTGACAGCTGGACAGTGAATAAGGGAGACAAAAGAAGAACTGATGCTTTTGACTTATGGTGCTGGAGACAAATGTTAAGTATTCCATGGAATGCAAAAAGAACCATGATCCATCCTAGAAGAATAAGCAGAGTGCTTCTTGGAAGCAAGGATGGCTAGACTGAGTCTTACATGTATTTTGGACATATTGTCAAGAGGAACCAATCCTTTGAGAAAGAAATCATGTTAGGAGAGTGGTGGGTCAATGAAAAAAAGGAAGACCCTCAATTACATGAATTGACAGTGTGACTGCAACAATGGGCTTAAACATAAAAATGATCATGTACATGGTACAATGTCGGGAGTGTTTCATTCTGTTGTACATTGGGTTGCTATGAGTCAGACACAACTTCATGGCTCCTAACAACAAGAAAACTATTGAAAGAGTGTGGATTAGATTTGACAATATATGAATTTTCAGTACAGGTGGTTGAACTCATTGCCTCATTTGCATGCTAGGCATGTGCTCTACCACTGAGTTGTACCCCCACCTTTTCTTTTCTTTTTAAATTTTGAGACAGAGTCTTGCTAAGTTGCACAGGCTGCCTCTGCCCTTGAACTTTTGATCCTCCTACCTCAGCCTCCTGACTAGCTGGGATGGATTATAGGTGTGTGCCACTGCACCTGGCTAAATTTGGCTATATTTAAAAGCACTTACAATTACAGGATTTGCATTATTTCTGTGTCCTAGTGTTGCTTAAGTAACTCAGACTCACAGTTTTGGGGAGGAAATATGGGAAAGTCCTTTCATTGGTATTTCATGGGTTAGTTGATGTACTACTTTATACTTGTTAGCCCATGGAGAAAGTAAAATGGGTGATGAAGAGGCCACACTCACAAGGAGCTCCCTGTGTGATGGTGCCCAATCTAGCTCTCTTGAGCTTATATTCATTCTGCCATCCTCCAGGACTATAAACAGGTCATAGTATAAAAAGACTCACAGAAGGACAGACTTAAAGTGGGATTACATCCTATATAGTTCTTACAAAACTTTCTAACTTTGCAAAGTCACCTCATATTTGCTAAGGCTTTTCTGAAAATACTTTTTATTGTACTTAGGAATGAACAAAATCTTTAACTATGAAACCCATCATATTTGAGTCAACATACACAGTATCCATAGTGGATATTGGCACAGATCAAGTGCCTGAGGTCATAGGAAAGTATATTATGCTCTGAGGGCCCTCCTCCATCGATTTCATTGTTTGGTGGTCTGCTTTTTTCACAAAGCTGTAAATAAATGCATTTAGAGAATATTGGCTGAGCCTCAAAGCATCAACCTTGTCCAGATGGAAGTGCTGATCACCCATAACAGAACAAGTGGCACCTAAAGGGATCAAATATGTTGCTGTGAGTACATATGGAGGTGTTTCTGATCACTGTGGTAGAGCTTTATGGGGGGAGGGAGGAAAGGTCTCAGTTATTAGACATAGGAGAAGGGAGAAGTCTTTAGCTTAATAGTCCCCTTCCATCTCTGGAACTTTTGTCCTGTCACCACCAGACAAGGAAAGTGAAGCATTTGCCCAGTGCCCTGCTCAGTACAGCTATCCTGCCTGTCCTTGTTTGCTGTTGTTAGGTGCTGTCGAGTCGGTGTCTGACTCATAGCAACCCTATGTACAACAGGTAAAACAGTATTGTCAGTGCTTCTCTGCTATTCATAGGGTCTTCATTGGCTGATTGTTTTTTGGGGAGTGCCTTGCTGGATCCTTCTCCCAAGCCTACAGCACTGGGGTTCCCAGGCAGTCTCCCATCCAAGTACTAATCAGGCCTGACCCTGCTTAGCTTCCGAAATCTGACAAGATTGGATGCCACAGTGATACGGCTGTAGGCTACCTGCCCTTAGCAGGACTAAAAAGTCTTCTCACCAGCCCTCCCGCCCTCACAGTCTTCTTGAATATCTCTCTAGACTTCTAACTGTTGCTTTCTTTGCCTATTTCACTTCCTCATGTTGCTATCTCTAGCTATATGACCACACTTCTCATCTTCTATCATGCATAGTCAGTAGGAGAAGCCTTCACTGGAAAATTGTATTCCAGCAGGATTCTGGTCCTCTGGAGCTAAAATGCTTGATCATGCTAAATAAAGCACTGCTTTCTCTACTGTCCAAGCAAGCAGGAGTAAACAGGCACTGTACTGGCTGTTTGTGGTGTCTGGAGTTACTTGTCTTGAGTCGGCCTCAGGAAGTTGGTGGAGAACAGGCCATTCCCACTGCCTTCTCAGATATCAGTTCACTGACCTTGGCTGCAACCTTAATCTTATTAAGTAGCATTCATCTCCAACCAAATCTCTGTATGTGCAATAATACCCATCCTCTGAACCTTGGTTTTAAGACAGAGCTTGCAGCCATACCACTGTGGCATCTGATCCCATCAGATCTCAGAAGCTAAGCAGGGTCAGTCCTGGTTAGTACTTGGATGGGACACTTCCTGGGAACACCAGACACTGTAGACCTGGGATACAGACCCGACAACCCACTCCCAAAAATCAATCAGCCATTGAAAACCCTATGAATAGCAGAGAAACACAATACTGTTTTGCTGGTTGTAGTAGGGTCGCTATGAGTTTCCTCGAGGGCACCTAACAACAATAAGAAGCAAGGCAGATGGACAACCCAAAGGATCCTGAGTGACACAAACTACTTGGCCTCTTAATATAAGTAGACCACTAATGGCTGTTAGCTGTGACTCAGCTGGTTATCACCACAGCCTTCTATTATCTTCTCTAACCAATAAGACTGGGATATTGGTTAGTGCCACGAATGTTAAGGGGCAGGCCTTATACTTCTCTTACCTGTGTTCAGCCCTCAGTATTAGAGGAGATGTTTGACACCTGAAAGACTAGAGACTTTCCTACCTCCTTCCTTATCTGCACTATTTGGAGAGACAGTTCAGTAGGAAACAGTGTTTATGAGGTAGAATGAGTACAAAAATATGCTCAAATATCAGGAGGCCCTCTTGTGAATTCTTCTATCCCTTCTGCTTTTTCTGACTCTTATTTCTGTCACAGCCTTAGGAAAAAATGATATTTACACCGTGCTTGTTTATTTTCCCAGAGCCATTGACAGTCATGTACATATGCCCAGTTTAACTCAAGTAAGAAGATAGATGACTATTCGGTCTGTCCCCCCAGCTGGCTCCGCATGGACTGGCAAGACACAAGCATTTTGCACATGCCATTTCTATATAGAGATCTCAGAACTCTAAAAGTCTTGCTTGAATCCAAGTTGCCATATGAACCAGTTGGAATAAAAACCCTAAACAAAGTTTTGCAACCAGCTTGTTTCTTTTGAGCAAGGTCCTTGACAGAAATCTGAAGGCCTACATAAAAAATTTTGGAAAATGAACAGACTTTCAGACATTTTATTAAACAGAATACCCTCTTTTCCAGTTTGTTCTCTCTGGTCTCTACCTTAAAAACAAACAAAAATAAAATAAAAAACTTATTTATTTTTTATTAAAAAAAAAAAACACAAACACCAGAACCATCAGAATGATGAGCTCTTTATATCGGAGAACTAAGTAGGACTTAAACTAGACTTTGAGGCCTGCATTCTGTTTTATGTATGAAAGCATGATAAGGGCATGCTCGACTTGGGTTAAGAGTATAACAGAAACTTGTGCTGACATTAACTAACTATGATCTTGAAGAAGTTACTTCATTTCTCTGAGCCTTATTAGCCTCAGCTATAAAATAAAGAACTTGAACTTAGATCATGTGTAAGGTAATAAGGAAGTTTAAAAGTTTTAGCCCAAACCAGTGTGCCAGGAATATGTAATTTTTTTTAACATTTTAAAGATCTCAGGTAATTTATTTATGTTGTTGTTAGGTGCTGTCAAGTAGGGTCCAACTCATGGCGATCCTCTATGTACAACAGAAAAAACAATACCTGACACTGTGCCTTGCTCAGTACTGTTGTCAGTGCTTCCCTGCTATTCCTAGGGTTTTCAGTGGTTGATTGTTTTGAGAGTGGGCTGCAGAGTCTTTCTCCCAAGCCTACAGAACTTGGTATTCCCAGGTGATCTCCCATCCAAGGACTAACTAGGCTGACCCTGCTTAGCTTCTGAGATCAGATGAGATTGGTCCCTAGGGTGGTACGACAGGCAATATTAATTTAGCAGAAATTGTTTGTGTAAACTGGAAGCTACTTACCTACTTATAGGTTAGTGTATTGGGTCTCAAATATTGTCAGGACTGCTTAAATAGTGGCTATGTAATTGCTTTGGCAGTAAGTTAATATTTAAATCAGTTAACATACCGAGGGACTTCTGAGTGTGAGGATTTATGCTAAGTACACATTATGACATCTTTAATCTATGTAGTACTGGATAGTTTATAAAGCACCTTCATGTAAATTACTTTATTTAATTTTCATAGCAACACTGCAGTGGGTTGGCAGATAATATCACCATTTTAAAAATAAGGAAAATGAGGCTCATTGATGTTACATAGAGTACTATGACTTCAGTTTGGGTTCCAAGAAGACAAGAAATGGAAAAAACATAAAAGGAAAACTTTTTGTGGAAATTAAATATGCAGTAATGAAGATGATGATGACAGCTAATTTTTAACAAGCTCTTTTTGTGTGCCTAACATTGTTCTAGCCTGCATCTGTACCACTGTAGTGTCCGATCCTGTCAGATCTCGGAAGCTAAGCAAGGTGAGGCCTGGATAGTACTTCATTGGGAGACTGCCTGGGAACACCAGATACTGTAGGCTTGGCAGAAGGACCTGGCAACCCACTCCCAAAAAATCAATCCTCCTTTGAAAACTCTATGAATAGCAGGGAAGCATTGACGATAGTGTTTCACTTGTTGTACATAGGGTTGCTATGAGTCGGATACCTACTCGATGGCACCTAACAACAACAACAACATTTTTCTAAGTGTTTCATGTGTATTTAGAATTTTATTATCCTAATAATGCTATATGGGAGAAGGCTATGACATTCCACTCCTCAAAAATAATTCCCCAAAAGCCAGCCATTGAAAACCCTATGAGGGTCACTATGAGTCAGACCTCACTTGATGGCACCAAACAACAACAACAATAATGCTATGAGAGAGATACTGACATTATCCTTAATACTTATGAATGTAATGTAAGTGCCACTAGGACAGGGTCTATTTAAATCTATTTTATTCACTTACACTCCTGGGAGTGAGAATAGTGCCTGACACAAAAGGTACTTTATATTTTTTGAATGAATGTTTTTCAGATAGAGAAGTTGAGGCCAGGACTATTAAGTTACTGTCCTTAACTAAGGTCATGGAGCTAATAAAAGATAGGTGCAAAATTTGAACCCAGGAAGCCTAATCCATAGTTCTTAAGACCATAAACTAGCTTCATATTAAAAATAAAATAATAAAATAAAACTCACCAATCAAAACTTTGTGTATTTTGAAGGGAAATTTTAAACTAACCTTGGGCAATCATAACTTTTCTTATCTTTTGATTTAGGTTCTTGCAAAGAAACATTTAATTGATGGAAAACCTCTGACAGGATCTGTAATCTTTATGTATTGAAAGTGATCAGGCTTGGAAAACAGTTGTTTACCTGAGTATGCTGAGGTTTCTGCTTAAGAATGCATTCTTTAAATGTGCTTGATATTTTATGTTTTTGCTAGGCAGGTTGCTCAGTACAAACTAGGAAAGTGTAAGCTCTAATTTATCCATCAAAGAATTATAAATGTCTGAGAAATAATGTGATGAGCTTTAGAAACTGGGAGTGGGGCTTGGAGGAAGGAATGCAAATTCAGATTAGTCAAAATAAAATACTTAAGAAAAACTAAATCATCAGAAGGGCTGGGGTTTAGCTTAGTTGGTAAAGTGCTTTGCTGCACTCTCTGAGGACCTAGGTTCGATCCCTAGCACCACACAAGTGGGAAAAGGATGTGGCAATCCACTCCCGAAGCAATCCCGAAACAGCCATTGAAAACTCTATGAGGGTCAACAGCATCTAACAACAACAACAATGTGTTTGTATTTATTTATTTATTTATTTATTTATTTTTATGTTGCTGAAGATTGAGCCCTCATACATACTAAGCATACACTCTAAGCCCCAGGAAAGTTTCTAGCTTGCCAAAATGGAAGAATGAAGCTCTTGAAAGAAAAATAAAAGCTGGGTGCCATGGTGCATGCCTGAAATCCCAGTGGGTCAGGAGGCTGAGGCAGGGAAGGTCACAAGATTGAGACCAGAGGCAGCCTCCTCAACTTACTGGAACCCTATCTCAAAACAAAAAATAAAAAGGGGTTGATGATTATACATCTCAGTGATAGAGCACATGCCTAGCATGTGTGAGGCCCTAGGTTCAACCCCCCAATGGTGGAAAAAAAGAAAAGGAGAGAGAGAGGGGGCAGGATAGATATTGGGAGAGAGAGGGAGGAAGGGGGAGAAAGGAGAAAAGTAAGAAAAGAAGTAATGGGTTCTCTTTGAAAAGTGCAAATATTTGAAGTAAGGTTTTGGTTCCAGCATGAAAGAATTACAGTGTGAAATGTAACACCTAATTTCATCTAGCAGCTAACATGACATGGCTTGGGCTGGGATTTAGCTCAGTTGGTAGAGCGCTGCGCTGCAGTCTCTGAGGTCTCGAGTTCAATTCCCAGCACTGCAAAAATGGGAGCAGGACCTGGAAATCCACTCCCAAGGCAATCCCGAAAACAGTCTGCCATTGAAAACTCTATGAGGGTCGCAATGAGTCGGATACCGACTCGACGGCACCTAACAACAACAACAACAACATGACATGGCAGCTCACCTGAAAAGTGAATGCTTAATTTAGAAATGATGTAATATAATTTCAATAACTGAAATATTGAAGGCTTCTTGTTTTAGCATAAATAAATGTTTCAGTATAAAAGGTATATTCTCCCCTGCAAACAGCCCATGACAATAAACTGTGACTGATAATTTTCATTACTTGTTTATAGACCTATTGTCCTATGTGTTTATATTTGCTTCTTGTTCTGATACTCTAGAAAAGGAAGCCCAAGGTAGATTACTCCTTACTTTGTAACTTTTGCACGATTATAAAACCAATAAATATAGTCACTGAAGAAAATATGGAAAATCTAAAAAAAAAATTTTTTTTTAAATTTAACATCTCAGAGTATAGTGATTTCCATTAGAAAGGTAGCATGTGCGCCTTTATAAGTCCTTTTGTTGTTGTTGTTAGTTGCCCTGGAGTCACCCTGGAGTCAGGTCTGACACATAATGACCCTATGTACAACAGAATGAAACACTCCCCAACAGTATACCATGCCCAGCACTATGTCATTGCTTCTCTGCTATTCATAGGGTTTTCAATGGCTGATTATGTCAGGATTGTTATTGGAAAAGGCTGCCACATCCTTCTCTCATTTTTCTGGTGCTGGAGATCAAACCCAGGGCCTCAGAGGGTACAGAGCAGTGCTCTAACAACTGAGCTAAACCATTTGTTGTTGTTGTTAGGTGCCAGCAAGTTGAGTCCAACTCATAGTGACCCTGTGTACAACAGAACAAAACACTCCCCGACACTGGACCAAGCCTGGCACTATTGTCAGTTCTTCTCTGCTATTCATAGGATTTTCAGTGGCAGATTGTTTTGGGAGTGGGTTGCCAGTCCTTATCCCTAACCTGTAGCACCTGGTATTTCCAGATGGTCTCCCATCCAAGGACTAACCAGGCTGACCCTGTTTAGCTTCCGAGATTAGGTGAGATTGGATGACAGGGTGCTATGGCTACAGACAAGCTAAACCGCAGCCCCCTAATAAGTCCTTTAGGAACTTAAAAAAGATTGACTGGTCTTTTCTAATTTTATACCGCTATGAACTAAAAACTAAGAATATAATGGTATCCATTTTTATATTTGAGAAAATGGAGATGCTAAGAAAATAAGTGGGTTTTTAAAAGCATACCCAATAGACTGTATCTACAAAGAGCTCCTTTTCTGTAGTTACAGTGTTGGCAAATAATACTGAAGTTCATATAGATGCTGAAAAATATGAGTATGTGAAGATATGTTAGGTTGCATAATCCCTACTACAGCTCAGTTTCATAATTCCTATGTTATCTTGATTGTAATGTAATTCACAACCTAAAATAAGCAACAGGCCCAGCTGACTATTGGTAAATTCTACCAAATATTTAAAGAAAAAATGATAGCAGTTCTCTATAATCTCCTCCAGAATATAGAAACAGAGAGAACCTGTCTTAACTCATTCTATTAGACTAATATCCCCTTAATACCAAAGCCAGATAAATATTTTTGGCCTCTAAAGGCCAGTATTTCTCATGAACATCAATCTTAAAAATCCTCAACAAAATATTAGCCAATTCAATCCAATAATATATAAAAAGAATTACATACCATGACCAGATGCATTTATTCAAAATATGCAAGGCTGTTTCACCATTTGAAAATCCATATAATCACCCAGGGGTTGGCACATGCCTGTAATCCCAGCGACG